>DWTT01001316.1:0-12030 GCA_018250895.1 Carterocephalus mandan | reverse complement strand
CACAGATGTGTTGCTACCCTTGAGGACTAAGATGGTCGCCTCTAAAGAAGTGTAACCGGAATCCACACCTTTCCAACAGGACCACAATTGCTTTAAAAACAATTATTACACGGCAGAAATGGTACTAGGTACCGTGGCGGGCGGTGGTACTGCCCTGGGCGAACTCTATATGGAACCAATTAGCTTACCTCTCATATCCACTACGTTCGGCTGTTGCGAAGACTCAATGAACGGATTATCACCCGACGGTTTCAGAACTTTTCCCGCTTCGTCTGTACACTCGGTTGTACTTATTTCCTGTAATATTTTAGTCAGACTATGTTATAAAAAATCATCATAAATTGAAATAAGCGTTGAATTGTAAACTTAATAGCGATATAGTGACATGAATAGTGTTATTTATTACTTAAAAAGTAAAAAGCCCCATATAGGTAACTGGTCGCTGAATTTAGGGGTGGCCAGTAACTGAAATACGATGGTGTACGTCACCTAGAGTTTGGAAAAAAGAACTTTCGGAACAATTCTAATTTATCAATAAAATTTACAGGTACTTCAGTAGTAGTCGCTGAATGAACGAAATTCGAGCGTATTTCTATAATTTTTTTTACAAGGGATTTTTTGAATAAACCGACATATCATCATACATCATCAAGCTACATGATGTTTGTTAAGTTTTATTGAAAGAAGAGTTCAATTTTGATTTAAAAATAATTTTATAGATTATTTAAAGCATACTTTTTGGCCACCACTTTTATATCTAACCATTGTTACCTGTATGTATCTGTTGTACCATTGATTTAGTATTAATGATTTTTTTCTTTTTTTTGTCACAATAGTGTACAATAGTATTGTATTTTAACTTTAGTTTCTGCACTTTATCATAACTATACCAATTTTCACATTCATCCATCAGCGAATCATTTAAGCACACAGAGATTTCTCTACACGTATTAATGTATAGATACGAGTATGTAAGTTACTGGTACTAATAATCTAAAATATTTTCGGACACTTACATATTCCCTAAGGGGTCTGGAGGCCAGCGACGAGTCCTGCCGGGGCAGCGGGTAGGCGTGCGGCTGTGACGTCACGCTGTGGTTCCTGGAGGCCGAGCGGCCGCGCAGCCGCGCCTCCTTGGTCTGCGCCTTGCCGCCCAGCAGGTCGCCGTGGGACGTATACGACAGCCGCGACTGGTGAGATGTGTACGACGAGTGCCGAGAACCTACGGGAATTAATCGCCGTCAATGGAAAAATTGATAAAACTCTTCTTTCGTGAAGTTCTCGTTTGGACTGATACTATATTCGAAAAGTGCTTAATTCAACATTTGGAACTCAATTCATATCTGAAGACAGATAGATATTGTGATATTAAGGAAAACGTATATAATCATTGAAATATATCAATTACAAACCTAAATTGGCATAGTAAACCGGTATGATAATAGCACCGTTCTCTTCAGACATCGGGGTGACAGCGTTTGAGTCGTCAGCGTAGGGCAGGTGCTCTTGAGCGTCCAGATAGGTTGATAAGACGAGAGGCTTCCGATCGGCGCCCGGCGGGTATCTCGACCTTCCGTTCGGTCTCAAAGCCATTTGGTGCGACCCTCGTGACCCTCGCCGTAAATTGAATGGCGAACCAGGTAGAGACAACGAAGCCTGAAGTATCATGCCCACACATAAGCAAACGATAATCATATTAGCCACAAAATAATCTTAATAAATTTCAACACTTTCATTTATTTGGTCTATCATAATTAATGTTGTCAAATTCATTTCTGTTAGGTAACACTTCAAAATCACATAATATCACTGTTATAATTTTGCTGGTAACGATCATAAATGATTTACTAGACTATCAATGATATTAATCTATGTAATGTTCCTCAATTCGGATCGAGCAATGAATAAATCGGTAGTCAGATGAAGCAAAGTTAACACTATTCGGGTATCAGTTGCAGAGGCTTTAGCTCAAGCTTTCTGAAGTATTCGTGATTTTAAAATCGTACATTATGGTGACTTTGTTACTTTCATGTGCCAATAAACAAATGTTAACATAAAACACAACTAGTACGAAAGTGGATATAAAGAATAACGAAAACATAAAAAAATAAAAGTGCTGTTAACGATCACATTGCATCAACACACGTGGGTATAAATGAGCACAGAACATTTTAATAATGATTTTATGATATTATCATGGATTGCTGCAATCGAACGTCCAGAAAGGAATTAACTAATAGCAGAATCATAAATTCAGTCAGAATAATAGAAAATAAGTGAAAACAAAGATAAAGACGTAAAGGAAGAGGAAGGGGAACACAAACACCAATGAGGATAGAAGGACAAACCTGAGAGCCCTCCCGCAGTGGCCCATATGATAACTGTCCGTATTTATTTATGCGTTCGGGGTGAGGAACCTTCAATACACAGAAAAAAAAGTGAATTTGTAATTATCTCTGATTAACCATTTTGTTTAAAAAAATATTTAGACATCCACCAAGTAAGGAAAGGAATAAAAATAACAAAACACTGGAGCAAAGGAGATGCCAAGCAAATAATACGTGGTGGTGAAATACGAATGGCACTCGAAAATGTAAAACAAAAGCTACACGTACAGTGATGGCTAAGATAAAGTAACACAAACAAAATTTGATGACATAAAACTTTGTGGATTACATTAAGATTCTGCAATGGACTCATGTTGAGATGAAATAATATTAATAAAACTGCTTAATCCTCTTAATGTAACGACAAGGTCTGGTGGCACAGAAAACAAGCTACGGCAATGGCTGAAGCAAGTCAGGTAACTTTGTTTATAAACACATGAAGTACATGAAGTACTGTAGGGTCAGATACATGCATATTTGCATACTTCTAATGATTTTTTTTTTTCTGAATTTAATTCTATGAATGTTTTTAATTTTCTACATCTATGGTCATGAGGACTGTTCTTTTGTTTGTCCCTACAACAAAGCCTCCGAAAGTAACTCATCGAAATTGAGGAATTAATTATTACTCTTTAAAGTTCTACTTTTTAGAGTTCTTGACTTATAACATCATTATATAAAAAATTTAATGAAATATTATTTGACCGAACCTACCTCTCCATCCTTGAAATGTTCAGTCTCAGCTCGGCCCGACCGTACGCTCACATAACGAAAGAAACAATCTAACATGACAATAGACTTATAAAGTTTCTCCAATAATATTTCCATCGGAAACATTTCTTTGACATTTTTGCAGGCCAAATAGAACTGATTAATTTGTACTATTAATGAACACTATTTCTCTCTTTGTGTAATTCAATGAAAAATATTATTGGAGATGAACAAGTCAAATACTAAAAGATCAGCGAAAGAATGCAAGATGATGATATCCATTATTTTTTTCTCAAACCAGCTTTAAATTCATGCTAAAAGTAACTTCCAACCAAAACAATGATTCATTCACTACGTACAGGTATAGGTGAAATTGCCGAGGTGAACTAGTGATACAAGTGATTTCTAATGATCAAAATTGTAAAAAATAAAATATTTTTTAAATTATTAGAAATTGTAAAATAGCCCTAGAAGATTTCATTCAACAATGTATGCAGGAAAGATAATTATTACAGGCAAGAAGGATTCAAAACAGACGATAAGATTTAGAAAATAGTTTTATCCTCTGTAACATGCTTTTGAAATTAATGATAAACCAATGAAAGTGGATGTTTAAAATATAATTAAGTCGCTGCAGCAAACAATCAGATATATTTTGTAGCTTTAAAATCGCTATGGCTTATTTGTAGAATGAATTGCAACAAAAATTATATCTGCATATTTGCATACATAGCGGAAAAAGATTTATATCACAAAAGACGTGAGACAAAACAATTTAAAGCTCACAGCAAACATTTACACAATTGTTTTCTTTTCAACTTGAAAACTTTCTAAGAAAACAAGTAATTCTATTTTAATTTAATTAAATGAAAATATCGCAAAAAAGTTATCCGTCCTTTCACATCCGTGAACAACCACACAAGACCTTAGTCTGAATTTTGCTCAAATCTTATTATTTCAAGTTGAAAAGACAATCTCACCTGCCAATGATTCATTTGTTTTTTAAATAATATCATATAAATGGTCATTAATTTTGATTGTGCCTTGTTAACTATTACACTATCAAAGTACATATTAATATTTTAATTTATTGATGATCCATGGTTTGTGTCGGACGGGCATTGAAACAGCAGACTGATCATTGTCTAAATATTTTTCTGAACGTAAGATTTTGAGTAAAGAATTTTGAAAGAACATAAACGACGAAAGCCGTATTCGGTACACGTTAGCGACAGACAAGACATACATCGTTTGAGTGAGCGTTAGGTAAAGAATGCGTGATATGGGTGACAGTTGAATCATTGCCAGTGAGGTGGGGGCGTGACGTTCGCTCGTACTCACCATGCTGACCTTCCTTTGCCGGCGTGCCGTGTCGTGGTGCGGTTCGGTGGCGGTGGGCTTGTGCGTGGGCTGAGTGCTCACCGAGTCCTGGAAGGGGTCGCTACGGAGGGACATGCGCTCTCGGGTATTGTCGTCGTTGTTGCCGCGCTCCTGGTTCACGAACAGCTCGTAGCTTTGACAGGAGAAGTCGCTGGGCGACTTGGCGGGGTGCGCCTCGGCGTACGCGGCCGCCTCCGCCGCCGCCGCCTGCTCGCGCGCGTGCGCTTCCCGCGCTTCCTGTTTGTCCGCTCGCGCCGCCGCTTTTTGTTCCGCTTCCTGACCAATTGTAATTATAAATACATTGGTTGAAATAGTTCTAGCCGGTTTCATTTTAAATACCTGTTTTTTAATATTTTCGTACTTATTCATATTTTTTTATTAATAACAGTTTTGTTTTAATTGATGTTGAACCATCTATTGTGATATATCCATTAAATGCCTAGTCTCAAATTAATTTAAATAATAAGAATGAGAAACATAGTTTAGAACACACCACGTCCCAGTTATTTCAATATTTCAGTCCCGATTGTCTTATCATTATAAAATACGAGCTGTTGCCCGCGACTTCACTGTATAATATAGCCTACTTAGCCACTGTATAATATAGCTCATTAATTAATGGAAAATCATAATTGATTTTGTTGTTTATAAGGTTACCACCTATTTACAAACTTACATATACTGCCTCGTCATAATATTAACTATAGACTTAAATATGATGTAATAATTATAAAAATTATACATTTCAGTGATAGCATATCTCACCCTTAATGCCTCCTCTTCAGCCTGTTCCTCCTCTTCGGCCTTTTTCTGCAACTCGTCGTACGACATGGCGACGATGGCCAAGATCAAGTTCACGAGGTAGAACGAGCCCAAGAATATGATCACCACAAAAAACAACACATGCCACGAACCCGCCGATCTTAGCACCTAAAACAATGAACAGTTTCTTCCACGTCTAATTCACAAACAAAATTGTATATTTAAAATTAAGTTTCTTGAAAATATTACCAATTGGTAAAGGTTTTCCCAGTAGTCCTGCGTCATCAGTCTGAAGGCAGATAGAAACGCCCAGCCGAATGTGTCGAAACTCGTGTAGCCATAATTAGGATTTGGTCCATATCCTTGCAAACAAATGTAGCCCGGCTCACATGTTCTACAACAAACACATACATTGCATAGACTGTCATCAATTATAAAATTTGGTAACATTGGTAAAATCAATTTACCCCGCTCCGGACGAGTTCCCACACAACGGATAATCCCCATCTTCTCCATACCAATTGGCTGGAATACAAAATGAAACGTATCTGATTAATATTTTTTTTACATTTGATAATATTCGCATCCCATTTAAAATTTTAACAAATCTTACTTTCATTTTGACAGAATCGCTCCCAATTTTCGTCGGTAAGGTTGCCCCAACTGCCATCCTCCGGGAAGACTTTAATACATTTTTGCGTCAGAACTCCCATATAGATTTGGAGGCCCATCAGCGCGAACACAGATAGCGAGAACATCGTTAATATTATCACATCCCGTAGATTTTTCACAGACTCTATCACGGCTCCCACGATAGTCTTCAAGCCTGAGGAATGCATGGAATTTGTTTTAATTAATGTGTGTGTTAATTAATTGTGTCGTTTAATGTGCATTTGTATTTCTTGCATTGTTGCTCAAAAAATCACCAAATATCACACTCTTGCGAAACGTGGCTCTAAAATATTTTAACTCTATGTACTTACACAGATGACTCGGGTTTTATACTGCCTAAACTAGACGGTGATATTCTACGTAACAAACCAAAAACAAATATTCTTCAAGTACCTACAACTCGTCATTCAGTTTACGTCTAGGTTAAATAAGTCTAAGTCAACAGTCTAAAACCACCTAATATGATTGAACTCCACACCTACTAAAGTAATTACAAATAATTTACCCGGTACGATGGCCACAGTTTTCAGCGCTCGCAACACTCGGAAGGTTCTGAGCGCGGCCAAGTTGCCGAGATCTATGCCCATCGTCACATAACTGAAAAATACGCACAACCACAACATCTAGATTAATATCGCTAACTACTAATCTAAATTATCACTAATTATCATGTTTAACACGACAAACTTCGATTTTGACACCGGCATAGATTGTTCTTGATATGTTACTGCAATGCACTGTTATTACATTGTTAATGTAATTTAACTATAAGATAAAGATATAATATAGACTATATCATCGAGCACGGTATGTACTGCTATAATAAGTTTTCTCTAAATATACTATAGTTAACGAGACACTTAAATACGAAACGACAAAAATCTACAATTTAACGGTTTAAACATCTTTCTACGTAATTTTAGTAAAATTTGTCTACTACTCACGCTAAAGCTATAACTACGAAGTCAAGCCAATTCCATGCATCTCTAAGGTATGTGAATGGCTGTAGTATGAAACCCCTGGCCATTACTTTCACCGCTGATTCAAACGTGTAGATCCCGGTAAAGATAACTCTGCAAAAATTCACCTCCATTGTGGAACGCCGCTCGACAAAATAGATAAATTCGTCATAGAATAAAAACTAGAATTTGTATTAATAAAATTCTAACTGAAACTTATAGAGGACAAACAAGTTGCAATGTTACAAGACAAGTTACTAATTTGGATATACCTAAACTAAATGACATAGAAGTACAGTACCTAAATATTTACAGCTGTTATGAATATAGGTAAGTAAGAATGTAATAGAGATAAAAGAGTAATGATCGATAGAATGAATTCTAAACTTTATAGAACACTGTGTATTGTATTGGAAAATAAATGAAGTGTGTGTGCTTTTAGACTTAATGAATTAAAAGTATTTACTTTAAAATCACTCATTTTTCAGTTTTATCAAGAAGGCCTCCCATATTCTCCTACGTATATCAAATCTCATACAACGCACTTTCCGCGGAAAATCTAATCGAGTTCTAAACTAGACATGATACTTTACAGTTAAAAGCTAGCCGAGTTCAGCCAACTATACAAAGTATATTCGACATTTTGGTACTTGGATAAATATTTTAAAGGGTGGTATGGTATCTATAACAATAGTACATCTGGGCATTTGCCAATAGAATACTAGAATTTCTAATAAAAATATAATTCCAATCGTCTAAATCGCCTGTATTTAGAGAATTCGAAAACTAATTGAACGCTAACAAATTTCGAAACTAACGTGCATTCTACATGACGAGATGATTTAAAATGTATAACTTTAAATCTGTAGTCCGTCGACAGTTAATTAGTTGATGTAGGAATTGATATAAGATATACTCACTCAGTACTTTCGACGGTGGGTGTGGTAGGCATGATCATAAGAATACAGTTGACGAGGATGGTAGTAATAATAAACAGGGAGAACAGAGGATGCACCAGTATGTATATGGCCACTCTTCTTATCGGATTGAAGGGGTCCAATATCCACAGAGCGTTTGTTGCCGAAAACCTGAAGATATCTTTACCCTTGCTTATAACTACGAAAGTCTGTAACAAAAAGAATAAAAATATGAAGAAAGGAATCTAAAAAGGAAAAATAGAATGCCTGAATATTTTTTGTTAATGACTTGCTTTTATAGTTTGCCCTACATTAGCGTGACCAAAATCCAAGGCCTTTGTATTCACATAAATATTTAACTGCCTTTAAATGTAACTTTACAATGGACGGAAACGTTTCCTTATAATATCCTTATAATACATATAATATTATTCCTTATAATAAGTTATCGTTAAAAACTGTCTAATATCTTCATTATTTTACTTTTCTTTAAGTAATTCAGCAGCAATATTTACAAATCCATTATATCGAAAATATTTTATTCTGTTTCGATTCAAAAATCTATCGTGAGTTCAACAGCGTAATCGGAGTTTAATCACGAGTATGAAGTTGATTTGAATGATTATGCAACGTTCGCTGCAGACAGTGGCAGGTCTGACAAATTGCAACTTGCATAACATCTTGGGAATCTTCCATCGAATAAGTACTATAAATGCACATATAGAAAGTTTATTCTGCTATAAGCAAAAGTACTTGCAGTCTGTCTGTCTGTTGTATGAAATAACAGTTAATTATACTAAGTGATAGACGTTTAATGCAATTTTTTAAAGTGGCAAAACGTCCAAGGACCTTAAATGGTGCTAGATATAAAAACAAAGTATTCATACTTCCGAAATTAACTATTTTTTTGTTGTTACCTGTTCCATTTAAAGGCATTATTGTTTTAAAAGTAAGTATTTAGAATTCAATCGCAGTATCGTAAGATAACCGAAAGATACGGACTTTAAAATTGTAGGTTTTTGCAAGTAGGTACTCACTCTTTGATTGTGATAGAAAGGGTCGATGTCCTCGAGGGGCGTGGAGGCGAGCTCGATGGGGAAGGTGCCCTGCATGCGCACCGGGAGAGGCAGGCCCTGCTCCAGGGTGGCGTCCGGCTGCGGGCCCTCGTCTTCGTCCTCGTCATCGTAACGTACCTACGTCAACACACAGGTTAGCTTTACCTTTAATACGGAGGCCACGGATGCGCACAGCTGATTATCCCTGGTTCAACGACCTCACACCTTTGCTAGTTCGAAGCCCTCGTTCAGTTAAGTAGTTACTTTACTTCCATACCCGGAGTCAACGAACTTGATTAGTTCAAAATAGGGTTGCTGGTTGTTTAAACGAAAGGCAGGAATAATCATCCGTGTATTATGTATAAATCTGGTGACAGGTTATTTGATTTATGATTCTGTTGCACATGTCCGCATTCTACTGATGTTCAGCCCGATATGTGTTCGTAACAATACTGTTGGTTTCACACATCAGTATTATTACAATGAGGCAGTATTATAAGTGTGGGTAGAGTCAGCGTGTCTGGCGGGCGTCTGAAAGCTCTCATCGCTCGTTAAGTGCTGCTGTCGGTGTGCTGGTCGGTTCTCATGATGCGTATTTGCCAAAACTAGAAGCATTATGTTTCGCTCACTACTGTGTTACCATTTCGAATATTATGTCGCTTTTAGCCTACAGTGCAGCCGTCCTAGCTAATTAAACACAAATTTGGCATTTACTTTGTTTGTACTTACTTTGTTCATGTGTCGTGTTGATTAAACATGCATTCGGGCATCATTCAATTACGAGTATGCTGTGAAGGTCGAAAATGTAAGGAAATGCCAATTTGGTCCCTATTTGATCACATCTAAAACCGCTTTAGTTCAATACATTAAATATATTTAGTACCTAAATACAATTTATCACAGTGAAATTGCTTGTTACATAAATACAGCAAAGAATTTATCCTCATACGGCGAAAATTCATTCGAAATGGATTTCAAAATAGAGAGCCATTTCTATTTCAAATGCACTAGCTAGCTAGGTGGTGTCACCATGCTAGACCTAAATGACAGCAGCCGATGATAAGTGGCAAACATGAGCCAATCGTGTGCAATGCATGATGATGGTAAATGTTATGTGCTAGTGTCATATAATCATTAGTTTTTGTAGTCGAAACATAGATGTGACTGTACATTATTGCCTTTATTCACATAGATGTGACATCTAATCAGGGACCGATCTATACATTTTCAAGGGGGACACCGAGAAGACAAACCAGGCTCTTTTTTCGTCAGACAAACGTTCATTGCAGGGTACATCAACCACACAGGAATCTAACAGCGGGAGACTTCATCATGATAGGGTATCTGTTCCTACACATTCTAGTATCTTCTATAATCTGTGAAGACACTAATTACGTGTACATTCAAACCTTTGTAATGCAAAATAATGTGAAAAGCCATCGTTCATAAACTACTATAAGTTTAGCTGTCACTTGTTATTGATGAGTTCTGAGTAACAGCTAAACTTTGACATACTTCGTTGACTCGGCCGACAAAGCGATGTGTTTGGAAACAATGCTGTAAATGCGATCAATATGCATAAATCAGAATGCAATGCAAGTTATCGCACTTCAGTTATGCGCGCCAATGTCCGCGAGAGCTTACACTCGAACTCTCGAACTCGAATATTAATTTTGACACAAGCGATAACTTGCTGAAAATTATTCTTCTAAAAAACGAGCCTTAAAAAGGTAAAAGGGGCAAGCAAGCAATCTTACTTCTTTTTTCTTTTTCGTCCGCCCCAAATCGTTCTGGAATAGTTTAAAAAGTATCCGTCAGACCCATAGATGTTACCTTGAGTGCTCATTCTGCAATTCGTCACAAAAGTAGAGTGGGTGTACTGTGGTTTTGTATTATTCCATAAAACAGTGCGATGAAATTTAATCCACATTAACACAGTAATAGCAACAACACATATGCCTATGTTCGAGTCGTACCGCCGACAGTAAGGTGGTTTACATGATTAGCACTAACACCTTGTGAGCTTCAAAACACACATACGAACTGGCAGGTGTGGTGTGGCCGGAGCCACGTGGCTTACCTCGCCTTCCGCTCGCTTTTTCTCGAGTTCCTTTTGCTTGGCATGCTCCTCAGCTATGCGGGCTTCGATAGCGGCCAGTGACTCTCGTGTGAAGGGTCGGAACAAACTTCGTTCTTCCTCGCTGATCGAGTCCAAGTCCTCGGACATTGTCTATCGAACTCCCCCCGAGTGAACTGCCTACTGTAGATTAAACATACATATACATATATATAAATATTTGATATCATGATTTATTAATCGTAATAGTATTTTTTTTTTGTAATGCATTGAATACGAAATGCAACTTGTACTTACATCATAAAATATTCATGTAATGGTATTCTTATTGCATGTCATTGGGTGATTTATATATGTATACCTTCGATGTATACGCCAACAGTCACTTAACTAATTGTCACTAACAGTTTCTGTTCAACGTCACTAACAGTCCTCATACCTACTAACGAACTGACAAATTAATGTGCAACATTTTGTTATTGTACGAGTATTAACCATAAAAAATGCAATTTCTCAAACTCAAAACTGAAATTCCGTGATAGTGTTGGTCAGTTTTGTAGCCCAAGGTCGTTGCCGTTGGTACCTCGGCGCTCCGGCAAATATCGACCGGAGTTCATACTCGTGCGTGGCACTCAATTGAATGAATATTTAATTACCTGCTAACAGTGAATGGGCGGGTGTGTGTGGTGGGAGAAACGCGCGCGGCGACCCGCTCTGCGCCGGCGATACCCCGCCGACCACCTACGGGCCGAGCGCCCTTCTGCTAACAATAAGCATAATAATTAGGTATAATTATTAATTTAGTAACCTTAAACTAAAAGACATAAGTATTTAAAAAGAGTCATCCAGAAACAGGCCTTGTGGCATTGTACCCACAGAACGCTGGCAGCGTTGCCCCGCTGTATAGCGAGGCAAATTTTTTGGGCGAAAAAGCTGCCAGCCCTCCGGTCACCTGAGACGGAAATGAGTCTGGCGGACAAGACTTCCATGAATGTCTTCATATCAGCCTGCGATCAATAATCCTCGATCGAAGATATCAGCCGACCAAGGACCTAATGTTTCTACTGCAAGCGCCGCAAATTCATAGTTATCTAAAAGATTACTATATTT
>DWTT01001315.1:0-12030 GCA_018250895.1 Carterocephalus mandan | reverse complement strand
AAGCGTGCAGAAGTTATAATTCGAGATTCGGTACAAATGTTGACCGTAGGACTATGCTAGCCGCTACTCAACGGCTCCGAGACCACGGAACATTTCGACCTATTGATCGAAGATTTCGACCGAACACCGCCATCGACAGAGGAGACAATGTGCGCATACCTACTCGTCTTCAAAGCGAAATACTGGAGTATTTCGATGCAAATCCTCATACCAGTGCTCGTTCGCTCTCATGACTGGGTGCGTAAATGTCCATAGTTTTGGCGCGAAATTAGGATAACTAATTTCTTAAATAAAAAATTATTAAGCTTTAAAACATAATTAAAAATGCGCGATATGGATTCAGTTACTGATTCATAACAAACTACTTTCAGGAAGTGAGTTTAATTTGGTACCTACACCTTGTATATGGACGATATAACTATTTTTGGCAGAAATCTCGAAGATCATAATAAAAATTTACAAAGCGTGTTTGAGCGTATGAGAACTTGTAATTTAAAGTTAAACCCCGATAAGTGTGAATTTTTGAAAAAACAAATATTGTATTTAGGACATGTCATATCCGAGCAAGGAATACTTCCGGATCCTGAAAAAACAAAAATAATAGAAAATTTCCCAGTTCCTAAAACAGCTGATGAGGTTAAGAGGTTTGTAACCTTTGCTAACTATTATCGTAAGTTTATCCCTAATTTTGATAGCATAGCTACACCTTGACAATTTCACTGGCTTGTTTTGTCGCATAAAGACAAGGGTCTTTACTGCAAGTACTGTGCTTTGTTTGTCGTAGCTCCAGGAGGTGGTTTACAGAGAAAAACACCTTCATGTCGACTCGTAAAAGAACCATTAAAAGCTTTCGATAATTTGCTAGGTGAAAATGGTGTTCTGCTAACACACCAGCGAAAACAAATAGCACGAATTAGCTGTCGAAGCAGGGAAGAACTTTTTATTGAGTTTTCATAAACCGGAAATTAACATAATAAACCAAGTAAATAGTCAAAGACTGAAACAAATAAATGAAAATAGAGAACGTTTGCGACCAATCGTAAAAACTATAATATTTTGTGGCCATCAAAATATATCGTCACGGAGCCATCGCGACGATAGTAAATTGCTGAACTATGACAGCGTAGTAGCCGATGAAGGGAATTTTAGAGCCCTTTTAAAATGCCGTATTGTTTCTGGCGATATTGCAACATTTAGAATCTTCAAAATCCAACGCCACGTACATCAGCAAGACTGTACAAAATTAGTTGATAGATGTTTGCGAAGAAATCATCCAGGAAAACATTTTACAGAATGTGCGGGAAGCTAAATATTTTTCAATTTTGTTCGATGAAACAACAGATATATCACATATCTCACAGCTGAGCCTATCATTCCTATATTTGCGTGATGGTATTATTGAGGAACATTTTGTGACTTTTTGTGATACCTACGATGCTCTTAGACGTGAAGACAACAATTCAGGTGACATAGAGCCTCGATTGACAGGTGTTGTAACACTTTAAAATTGTATTATCTCTATTTTGAGAAGTTCCGTTTGGCTGATAGAAATATTATCCGTTCTATTCATTCCATATTTAGCTAACAAATTACTTTCTGTTAGTAGGCTAATTAAATCTGGTTATGTACTTGTTTTTGACAAGAAAGGGTGTCACTTTAATAAAGATAGGGACTGTAAGGTCACAGGTATGTTATATGGTCATGCAGCTGATATCAATGGTGTTTACAAGCTGGATAGCATCACACCTGCAGGTGTGATGCTATCGCTTCGCAGCCAATTGGGTGCTCTTCAGGTCTGAAAAATAGAGTTCAGGAGAAACAGAGTGCAATGTTAGTGTCAGCAGAGCTCTGGCACAAGTTATGGAGGTATGTGCACGTTGCGACAAAAGAAAGCTCTTATATTTTAGGATGAAGAAAACGAGCTCTCTGGGTGCGTGGCTTGTTTGAAGGGCAAGCAAGTCTCAAAAGCTTATCCCTCTGGTGAAGCCAAGCGTGCCACTAGTCGATTAGAGCTAATTCACTCCGACATTTGTGGACCGATGCCGATTAAAAGTTGGGGCGGTGCGAAGTACATGCTGACCTTGACAGATGACTACAGTAGGAAGAGTTGGGTATACCTTCTACAAGAGAAAAATCAGGTAATGTCCCGTTTTATTGATTTTAAAAACCTTGTTGAGAAACAGACCGGAGCCAACATAAGATGTCTACGAACTGATGGAGGACTGCACTGCTCGCCCAGCGCCGTCCGAAGGACGAACGCGACGGCCGGAGACAGCGGCGCCCGGAGGTAACCAGCCCGAGACAACGACGGCGGCTACAGCGGCCGGGTCCCTAATGGCCCCGGCGAATCCCCCCTTTGCGGGGCCAGGCCCAAGGAAAAAGAAAACTAAGTGGGCAAGCCGCAAGGCCCTCAGAGGCCCGAGTCGGAACCGTTGCCCGAACGGACCGATGAGCCCGCCCCACAAGCGGGCCCCGCAGTGGATTCCATAGTGGAATTCCCGCAGCTGCCCACTAAAGGACAAACTCCAGCCCAGCCGGAACCGACCGCTGTAGCAGCCCCCGCGCCTGTAACCAAACCGGTAAAGGGGAAGGGCAAGGGCAAGGCTACCCAAGCCGAAACCCGCGCCCGAACTTATACCAGTGGCACAGGTCGCGGCCGCCGAAGTTAATCTCGTGGCCACCTCTACCGCCGAGGCGGGCGAACAAACCTCAACGGTTAAACCTAAGAAACAGCGCAGGTGGGAGTCGGGAACATGGACGGCACCCCCACCCTCCTTTATTATTCCATCCAGGCGTCTGGTAGATTCATCTACTCAGACAGACCCAATATTCCTTCCCAATCAACCTATCCCAACCCCCTCCTCAGGGACTCGGCCGCTAGCTCTCGCAGCGAACGGACGTGTACCGCGCGCGCACTTGTGCTATTGTTCTTCGCCTTTACTAATAAGTAGTATTGTGGTGTTGATTGCTTAGTGTGTGCGATATCCAGGATTTCCCCAGACCTTAAGGTACTGTTTTAGTGTTTAGTTTTGTGGAAAAGACCATTATTTTGTGAAAGACAAGGTTTTTAGTTTTCGTGGCACGCGCTCATTGAGCGTGCTGTACATAGATAGCATACGGGACGATTTCGCCCAAATTTTTTGACTTTTTATTTTTATGTATTGTGAACTTTTTTATGTTAGTTTAGTTAGATTAGTTTAGATTAGAATTGAATAGGTTACCACGTGCATCCGCATGGCGAGCACGTGGTAAATGACATTGACATTTGCTGTGTGTGTGACGAGTGACGCGTGACGTGCGATTGACGTCTGACAGCTGACAGCTGCAAACAAATATAGTGACGACGATTATGTAGAATTTCAATACGAAGTCATTAAAGTTATGAGAAATTTTACCCGGAGAAATCAGCTGTCATGTAGCAGCAAAATTACAATCACAATATTAATCGAGGCTACACCCGACAACAGGATACATGAATATCAACCAACACAACCCAATTTCATCCACATCCAGGATGCTGAGTGAATATCAACCTAAGCCACAAGAACTGATGCAGCAAGATGCTTCCCAATGTTCAATTATTACTGAATTAAGTTCAATCACATCACCTGATTACGATTTTGATTTTTCTATAACTCCTTAATTTCTTTTTAGAGTATAGTAAAACTTTTTACTACCTACTAAATTTTGTCTCAATAAATACATGTTACATGTTTTGTAAGTAAAAATAAAATAAAATTGTTCAGTCAGATAATTGTTTATTTTTGCTGTTTCTGTCGGGTTTAGAAAGATTTTGAATAGTGACCCATTTTCAATACAAATTTATTTTTTCGTTTTTTTTACGCGTTTCTAAAAAAAGGAAAAAAAAATATGCGCGTATAAACACAAAAAAAATACGCGCGTCTTATGCGCGTATAAAATACGCTGTGTGCGTTAAAACTATAAGAATTATTGTAAATAAGTTGATCTTAAAACTGTAGGAATTATTATAAATAAATTGATTATCTGTGATACATAAAGTAGGAAATAAAAAGTTTCAATCGTCACCACTGGGG
Source organism: Carterocephalus mandan (assembly GCA_018250895.1). Lineage (NCBI taxonomy): Eukaryota > Metazoa > Arthropoda > Insecta > Lepidoptera > Hesperiidae > Carterocephalus > Carterocephalus mandan. Next base: position 7,975 of record DWTT01001315.1, on the reverse strand, counting down.
ACGAATGAAACTTTTTTTTCCCACTCGTACCCAGTGGGGACGACCGAGAATAAATCAGTTTTTTAGACCCGCTTGACGAAATAAGATCTCCAAGTCAATGTTCTAAGAGCTCACGTCAAAATGATGAACCAAGACTATGATTTTCAAAAGCCACATTCACCGACGAAGTCTAAAAAGACTCCAAAACATGAAGACTCACATGATAAATTGTATGAAGCACTGACAGCAAATCTCAAACAGTCTAAGGGAGCAAATAATACAATTTTATCTGAAAATCCCGACATACTGTTCTTACTTTCGTTAGCTAAAGATTTTTCTGCCATCAAAGAAGAATTTAAGTTAGAGGCCAAAGCTGATATGATAAATTTAATTCGAATATATAAAAATATGGGACATTCATCGAGAGCATTATATGGAAATAGATACCAAGGTGCATTTCAATATGAACATTACTCGATGGAAAGGGTCGCATGAGATACGTTTTCAGTGGATAGGCTTCATCGCCAACTAGGACATGTGGCAGTAAAATATTTGACCCAGGTAACATTTTTGGCGATGGCATTTTTAATCGAAATTTTGAAAAATGAAACGTGCCACCAATCTCAATTACAGAAAATTTATTATCTGCATCAGAAAATGCTTGCGCACCAATGAATTTTTTTTTATAATTTATAATACAGGCTACCGCTCCGTGGTGGCTTCTGGATGCGAAAATGTTTACCATCTATGGCTCCTACGCAATTAGGGAATTGCCATCTTGAGAAAAACTCGTCTGAAATTTTCCTTAAAGTCTTCACTTGATAATTTTGGTAACATATGCTGAAAACCTAACTTTTTCCAAATTGCCTTTAAAGTTTGATATATGTATAGTTGTGGCAATGGTGCTTCGGCCTAGAGAGATTGACTGAGCCAGAGATTTAAGTCATCCCAACGGAAAGAAAAATGAACATAAAATATTTTTTCTTTATGAAAGTAAATGTGTACATTTACTATTGTTGTAATATTTATTATCTGTAAATATGCTGCATTATGCATCTATATCATTTTAGTCAGAAACACTGACACTTCTTCCTTCCCTTTTTGCGTTCGCTCCGTACCGGCTAGACAATAAGTTCTTTCTTTTGTATTTGCTTAGTAATAAACTATTTACAGTACAAATCCACTATTATATACAACAACTATCTTCATTATTTCTGTATATTAGTAACCTATCTTAAATATTGCAGTTTAATTAAACCATTTTTTTGGTGGCGATCTCAAAAAGAAATGGAAGAACCTTAGGGACACATATAGTAAAGAGTTAAAGAAAATACCTAAACCCCGGTCAGGTGATTCGCCCTCAAATTATGAACCAGCCTGGAAAAACTTCACGCTATTAGGAATTTTGATAGATGCCTTTAGCTGCCGAATCAAACTTAGATGAAGGAGACAGTGTAATAATCGATAACGAAGACAATGATGATATGTCCATTGAAGTTATAAATGAAGTAATGTCATCACCTTCTCGTACATCTTCACCGATTGAACCTACATCTAGTTCACAAAACTGGTGTGCAAAGCCAGTCCCAAGCTGGCACGAGCACCACCGGTCCTATCTCTCATAATATATCTACAACAACAAGATTTAATCCGTTCAGCATATCAGCATTTCTCCGCCGCGATTGAAACAAAATAAAAAAAAATATTGATTATACTTGTATATATTTTTTAGTAAATGTAAGTTAAAATAAATGATATTTTCAATATTTTATGTCTAGTTTAATGTTTTGAAATGAGATTTTTTTCTTACCTTTTTTAATTTTCCTGCTATATTGAATAACCCATTTCCTCAGAAATTCATGGTATTCTTAATTTAAGAAGAAAGAAGTCAAGGCAACATTTTCGTTTAAAATGGCTCCCAAACCATCATGCGACGTCGTGCTTTCTCACTCTTTACAGGGAATTTTATCCGATGTTAAATACCGTGCTATTGATAATAAAAGGCGTGTTTGCCACCAACCCATAACGTTTACAAAGAAATTTCTGAACTGACTGAGAGAGAAATAGTGTTCTAAAATCTCACTTATGCATGCTCATAATAAATAAAAGTTCAAGACCAAGTAATAGAGACGAGGAATATATGGTGATAAACATATAATGAAGATTCGGAACACTGTAGATTTATTCCGACGTTGTAATATTGCTCTGAGACTATTCAACACATCACGGAAGCTTTTAAGGCTATAGTTCAAACAGATTACAAGCACAGACATGAACAAGTCGTTAAGATTATCCATCAAAAACTCGGCTTTGAAGTATAGCTTTCTAACAACAAGTCCGTTTCCATATTACAAGTACACTCCAGAAATTATTTTAGACAACTCATATACCACAAACTATACTTCGAAAAAGCGATATTAACAGATAGGACCGTACATTATAATAGACCCAATATTACACTTATATGTAAAAATAAAAGAACAGCGCATTTAATAGATACAGCAGTAATTTACATAATATTCAATCCTCAATTTCAGAAAAATTTAATAAATAGAGCTCAAAGATGAAATAACCCGCATTTGGAATCTTCAAAAAGTAACGATTGTCTCCATAGTATTATCTACGACAGGCATAATACCAACAAGCTTACATCACTCGATTAAAGAATTAAATTTGAATACATACACGAACATTACCTACCTTACAGAAATCAGTAATTCTAAACACATGCCGTATTACTCGAAAATTTCTCCAACTAGAACAGAAAGTACAAACAGACACATCATGATGTCTATTTGGCTTCGGACCGTGAATTTTACTACACCGGCTTGCAAACGCAATCCAAGGAAGAGCAATCTTTAAAAAAACACAATAATCTTCGAGGATTCAAAGATCTGATCCTGAAAACGTGGGAGAATTGAGTATCTCTCATGACGACGGTAATTACAGTACCACGGAACGTGCAAACGAGACTACCATACTGAATCCATACTGAATCCAGTCTAACTTCAATCAAGGTAAATCTGGTAATTACACAAGAAAACTTGGAAAAAAAAATTGAGCCCCGAGAAAAAAGTATGGTACGCGGATTTATTGGAAACTGCAACCCGTGGGCAGACGTGATAGCAAAAGCATTGTCGGTACAACACCATCTCGACTGATTTCGTGTATGTAAGTGCAGTCTTTTGATGGACACTACTCTGAATGTGAGGCAACGATTATTTTTGAAACTACCAAAGAAATATGTTGATGTCATTCTCGATTGTGCGACTGACAACATCAGAGCAGCGTCTCATTCTGGGACAAAGAGTCGCGTACGCGATAAATCCCAATTTAAATATCTTTGTTAAAAGTTCAGTTATATTTCTAGTTAAATTAAATTTTCTTTTTTAAAAAGGGGTTTTGATTTTCCCGCACAACAGTACGCGCCGTCCCGAAATTGCAAATTATTTAACCGAGATGGCCGTAAAGATGCGGTCACCTGGCGAGGGGACAAGAAGAAAAAACCGATTTCTACATTTGACACGAAGGTGCGGGTAATCGGGGCTCTGATGAATTAAGTAGTTGTTTACTCATATACCTACATTGAGATAGCTTTTTGTTCAGCTTATAAAGATGATAATTATAACATAAACTCACCGTGCCTTCCTTGCGCAAAGCCCTTGGCTCATCCCAGGGATGAGCCAAGGGATTTTAATTTGGCGAAAAGGAAAGACAATTGTTACTCAGCTGAGCTTATTTACAACATGCTCGAAGACAAAAGAAATTATTTATATTTTGTGTTTCTGAAAGCGTTTTAAATGATGATCAAACAGCAATTAAATCAAGTGAGAACACTAATCCATTAAAACTTCTCAATACACTCACAACACTGATACAATCCAGAGCTTTTTAAATTATTAAGTCGATCCATTTTTCTAGGTTGGGACTCTAACAGAAAACGGAAGGCGCCCCTCTTGAGCACCCCCTCAAAAGAGGATTCATGTTGCTAAACATAATGGTAGAGAAAAAGCCTCGTACCGTTACACCTCCCACAGGAGTCGGAGATGGCGGCAAATCCTCTCCCGGGCGTTCAAACTGTGACCCAGGCCTTGTTGCCAGGTTGCGGCTAACGCGCAAGCAGCCCCACCGCAGCTGCAGCGAAGGTGGCGCGATGAGGAACTAGAGCTTCTGGCGAGAACGGAAGCCCGATTGATCAGAGAGGGAACTACCTGCGCAAATGTTGATCTGCTCAAGGCCCTGCCCAACTTAGGGCGAACACCGGAGGCCATTAAAGGTTTAAGGAGAAAGGAGTCTTACAAGGAAATGATCCAGAAACTTCTTCAAAGGTCTACTCCTACACATGATATAAAAATGCGAGAGATCGATGTGCGTGCGGGCGGTGAATCCCCTATTGAGATTGAGGTGGAAGTCCGGCCGGGATGTTCGGGTGAAAACGCGCCGCTAGTAGCTGACCGGCGAAAGGCGGAGACTGACGATGTACCTAGTTTCATGTCGATCGTCGCGGAACTCCTCAGGAGGGCCGAGGCGCGCAGACTGCGGGGGATCTGAAGTCGATTAAAGCTCGGGGCAAGAAATGCAAAAAATTTGAAATCCATCGGGAGTAACTATGACCCCAAAAAGTAGCTACTTCTAGCAGCTTATTGGGGTAAAAAAAACTGGCAATCTAGCAACATTTAAATAGTTGGCAACACTGCTTCATTGACGTCTAAGTTTCCCGCCGGCACGGTTGTTAGCTAAAAACGCTGACACAATTTTCAATTTCTTTGTCGGATTATATATTGGCCTAACTACTTGTACATTGCATTTTCAGTCTGGATTCCGGCTGGCAACTGCAAACAACTTACCGACATGGACATCCCATCCAAGACAGATGCTAGTGGCACCCGTCCGTCCGCTACGCATAACAAACCTCGGCAGGAGAAAGGTTCACGATCAAAAGCTAAGCTTACTCGCGACCAATCCCGTATGGACTCCATGCGAGTTCGTAAAGGAGAAGAAGCAATGGCTGATTTACTAAAGGAACTGGATAAAAGGCTTCATTTTGGTTTCAGCACTGAGTTTAAGGCAGCAATGACTCAAGCAAATAATGTCACTGACCAAGCCCAGATTCTTTCGATCACCACTCGTGCCATCGGCTTGTACACACAGTCGGTCTTTATCAAGACCCAACAAAGTGTACGCAACCTACCAGCATGCACACCCTACGATCACTATCGTGTGTCCCTCGCCCAACACGAGGCCCGCTGTATTGCTGTTCAGAAACAGCAGGTAATGCCGTACAACTGTGACAACGCATTATATGCCCGCCCTGGCCTTACACTTGAACAACGTGAGGTAATAGCAGGCAATGCTGTTAACTTTGGACCTATCGCAAATGCGATTAATGCCATTGGAAATTTCGAATATAACAATAATACATACTATCCACGCATTCCGGCATCTCAAGGTCCCGAACCACATCAAGTTACCTTTTCGAACCTCCGCCGCACGGTTACGCAATTGAGTCAACGCGGAACGCCTCAAGATTGTGGTTTCTCGAAACAGCTGAAAAATTTCACGTGAGTTATCTTTGATTTTATAATTCGTAAAATGATTTTTTTTTACATTTCTGCATTACAGAAATAATGTAACAAAAGTTTTTAAAGAATCAAGAGTGATCTACTCAGATTTAGTATTATAATTAGTAGGGGAGAGGTGGTCAAAAATTCAAAATTCAAATAATTTATTTCGCTATGAGGTGATTACACACGCTTAACGAAAGTCTAGGTAACTACAAACTACTTAAAGAGACTTGATCCCCGAGGATACATGATCCCCCATTTAAAACTAGCGTCAAAAAGTGTTTAAAGGTGTTCTGTTGGCTGCATTGGGACGCGCCATGATGGCTAGTACAAATAGTAAACATTAAACCGAAACAACAGCTCGTTGCCAAAATAATTGGAAATTTATGTTTTTACCGGATCTTACTTGTTTTGTTTAGTGTACGACAATTCGAAAAACTTCAGGTACGTGTATTTTTTGTTTGTATTTATGAAATATTGTGTGTATTTAGCTGTGTAAATTCAATTATTTCCGAGTCAAATGTTTTCATCTTGTTGCTGTTTTTTTTTCATTTTAAATAAAGTTACTGCTTCGGGATAGTTGATCCCTTTTGCTAGGGGGATGCTTGATCCCGGAGTCAAGTATCCCACCTATAATTCTTTTGTTTGGGTCAAGAAGTAAATCTCATAACTTCCGTTCTTTTAGATGCCGCGGAAGTACGTATCGAAGCAAGGAGCCATGAAGAGGGTACCTTACGACCCGGAGGCCTTGAAAAATGCGGTCCAAGCAGTTAAAGATGGAGCTGCTTACAAAACCGTCGCAAGAGAATTTAAAATTAATCTCATGACACTTAAAAGGCTATGCCGTCGAGACTCTTATGTTCAACCTGGTTTTACCAATAGACAAATTTTGTCCAAACGTCACGAGGATGAGCTAGGAGCGTATCTTGTTCATATGTCTTCTAAAATGTATTATGGACTTACCGTTGTACAATTGCGTTAGGTAGCTTACCAATTCGCCAAAGCAAATAAGATGAAATACCCCTCTTCATGGGATCACTCGCAACAGGCGGGTCGCGATTGGTATCGTGGATTTTTGGAGAGACAGCAAACTCTATCCTTAAGAACTCCAGAGCCTACCAGCTTGGCGCGAGCGACAGCGTTTAATAAACACACCGTGGCGGAATTTTTTGGAAATTTGACTGCAGTTTTTAATAAGCACGAATTTACTGCCGAAAGGGTGTGGAATATTGACGAAACAGGGGTAACAACTGTCCATAAACCCAGCAAAATTATTGCAGTTATGGGTTCCAAACAAGCAGGAAAAATGACATCGGCCGAACGAGGTGAGCTGGTTACCGTTTGTGCCTGTATCAACGCTGCCGGGGGCCACATCCCGCCATACATGATATTCCCCCGAAAAAACTGGCAGGATAGGTTCCTCAATCATGCCCCTCCTAGCAGCGATGCAACTACTCATCCTAGTGGATGGATGACGGGCGACAGTTTTATAAAATTCCTCAAGCATTTTGTTCGTCATGTTCAACCCAACGCTGATAGGAAATACCTCATCATCATGGACAATCACGAGTCATTGTTCTGTCGACGCCCTCAACTACGCAAAAGACAACGGAATCGTTCTTCTCACAATTCCACCACACACATCCCACAAGCTGCAGCCATTAGACAGGACTGTTTTTGGCCCCTTAAAAACCTTTTATTCTCAGGCAGCATCAAATTTTATGCTGAGACACCCCGGGAGAACAATCACAATCTACGACGTTTCGGAACTGTTAAGGGAAGCTTTCCCAAGGGCTATGGTGCCTACCAATATAAATAGTGGCTTCAGGGCGGCTGGAATATGGCCCATAAATGCCGACATTTTCACGGAGAGTGAGTTCATGACCAGTTTAGTTACGGACTGCCCTCCCCCTTCTCAACTTGAAGAACCAACACAGAGAAGTGTGATAGCGTCGGACTGCCCTCTCCCTTCTCCACTTGAGGAGCCCGTACAAAGCAGCAGTGTGAGTGAACGCGCTTCCCCATCCTTACTTGGAGGATCAGTGCCGATGCACTTTTCACCACAGGACATCATGCCCTACCTCAAGGCGGTCCACGCTCGCAGTCGTCGCGCGGGAGAAAGCGAGGACGTACTCGCATCCTAACCGATACTCCGGAAAAGCAGCCATCGAAGAACAATCAAATAAAAAGTTGGCGAAGATAGCGGAGATAGAAATGAAAAGGAAGATTAAAGAAAATAGTAAGTAATTGAGATGTAACTACTACGCCATATTGGTGAATAAGGCGATGATAGTTAAGAAGTAGGTAGTTTAATATTGTTTGTCATTTTGATTCTTTGATATGTTGTAGGAAGAAATACAGTCGTGGTCAACTAATTAGGGACACTCTTTGGTTAAACCGAATTGTGAATTTATTTTTTATTTTCCAACGAG
>DWTT01001314.1:0-12033 GCA_018250895.1 Carterocephalus mandan | reverse complement strand
GTCTTCGACAAGGCTTAACGACTGTTTCCACCATTGAAAACAACCGGGACCGACGGCTTACGTGCCCTCCGAAGCACATTATGTGATTTGTAAATGCAAATCTGAACGTCGCGTGGTAATGATAATAAAATCGAAACGAAAATGGCGACGCGAATCAACGATCGTACAAAATGAAAATCATACCCTGAAGAAGTCACATTCCATTCGGTTTACGTGATCAGGGCCCGTATCGATCCTCTCCGGCAGAGCCAGCTTGCATTCCGTATCCTTGGGAACCTGTGGACCCGACGGGATCGCCAAGATGTTTGTGGATTTTATGAAAATCCCCTGTAAACATGTTGTGGCTCCTTTGCATATAAATATGAAAAGATAATAACATATACTTACGAGGTTTCACAAAAACGGACAATTTCACGGTGAATAAACTTTTATTCATTCACTTATATCATACTAGGGTATCATATTATATTATGATTATATGAAATCAAAGGACTTTACGTGCACATTCTGTAATAAATGAAATTTAAGTATAAGGTCTTCACTATATAGTAATAGTGAAGACCTTATACTTAAATTAATAATTTACTTAGGTATAGCACACCCGATAAACCCTAGTGGGTTTATCGGTTTACCTAAGTAAATTATTAAGTTATTTTATCATGTTCTAGCTGTTGGGCAAAACTTGGCCTGCGTTAAAAATAGCTTGTGGCATTCGGGTATAATTAAACGTTACTTGTTATTATTGTATAAAAAAGTAACTTGTTATTTACCTATCCATTTTTGTTTGGGGGTTATAATCATCCATTAATCAGACACTGCTGTACTACGTACCAGGCGGCTTTTTTCGATATTATCAACAATTATCATTTTATTTCAACTAACTAATAATAAAAACTTATCAATATATTGGTGATAACTTATAAAAACTTATCAGACAGACGGGGCGCGGAACGTGATAACTATTTTTTCCCGTAAATATAGAAACCGCCCCCAGAATAGTGGTATCCCTTTAGGAAATAAAAGTCGCAGTACCTGCATGGGCTGGGGGTAGGCTATTAGGAATTGGCTACTGCCAAAACCATTTTTGTAATTTTATTGAGTTAGCTTATTAAAACCAATATTGGATATCCGTTAGATAGATATATTCTTATCCGCGAAAGATAACAGAACAATGTCCAATGTTTGCCATAAAATGTGTGCCTATATAAAAAAGTAGGGAAAATCTGCTAATATCTGTAAATAAATACTCTGTGTGTCACCGCTGCATATAAGCTGTAAGCTTCACCAACTCAGTTCAGTTTGCGTTGGTAGGTAGTTACCGTGTCTAACTTATTGTCTTCGGATTCATCCTTTTCGCAGTAATGGGCTGCTCATAAATTTCCAGACTCCAGTAAAACTTTGGGGCACGCAGTCTATACGAATGCACTCACACGAAACGGATGTGAAGAAGTTAGGTATAAACAACTGAAACGAGTGACTTTGGCTGAAAGTGAAAGTCTTGTCTAGGAAAACCGTAATAGAGATCGTTGGATAGGCACTAGGCACTAGGCACACCTATTACTTGTTACATTAGGTTGTCTCCTAGTGGGCCAGCGGGGTCAAGCAAGTCTAACCTTAGTAATTTATACCCGCGATTAGTTACTAAAGTTATTTCGGTTGTCCCCTATATTTGGAGAAGAGAATTTTATCGCCCGGTCCACCACGTAAATCGCGACTACCGTAAAATTAGGGGCTTATCCCGGATCCCAGCGCACTGCCTACACCCATTTCTACCAATTGACCACTTACGTTCATTTGGCAACGACTCAGCGTGTTCTGTGACCCTGGTTGCTATGGGCCCGGTTTGTATCCCGGTCTGAGCAGATATTTATTTCGCGATAAATATTTTTTTGTTAAATGTTGTAGTTTATTATATAACCTGCAATGAAGATCCCAGTGTGTCAGAGAATAAATTTTTTGATTATATATTTTTTGATAATTCATATAAAAAATATATTATCGAATACATAATAAACCTACCGAACCAAGTAGCGGCACATTTCGACGCAAAGACACTCGCTCGTGATACAGGCACCTCATTAAGGCACTTACCAATTACCTAGTCATTTTAGACTACGTAATAAAATTACCATCCGACAAATGGGTTTGAATAATGCAGAGTAAATTGAATTGTTATTAGATGAAAGCGTTATCAGGGGCAAATTAGCCCGTATACCGCCGTACCTACCTACACAGTTGCCCGGGGGCCAAGCGCACTGTTCGGCAAATAAAAGTTGCAACCCGCTTTCTTTTACATTGCATACCATTTTCTGTTCATAAAGAAATCTATAAGCAATGCTCATTAAGTACAGCTTCCGATTAGAATAAAACAGTTTCGGCTTGCTTGTGAGGCAATAATATATGAAAAATGTATTAGCCTCTGCGTCAGTTTTAATGATAAGATAGATATAAGCCTCGCCACATTGTGGCCTTGCCCAATCAGCGCCAGTCCCCTTCCCATGGCCAAAATAATTTTATAGGCATAAGCATTAATTCTAAAGCTCCCCATAAACCATAGTGTTATCAATTCGGCCAAGCACGATGGCCGGAGCCTTTACCTTTTTATAAAGGCGAGGCCTATTCCGAAGCCTTTGTTGTACGGTTTAGAGCAGACAATGGCAAAATACAATTAATAGTTTTCCACTACGCATGATTTGCACGCTACGTAGATTCGAAATATAGGTTTGTTCCCGATTACAAAGACAGGTGGATGGAATACAATGTGCTTATATTTCTCGATATTACGTGACCATTTTAATAAATTATTTTTACTTCCCGTTTAAATATACATATTATTTGATCAATTATCATTAATTAATTAATATGTATAATTAATTTGTGGCTAGTTTACATGCTATGGTAGAGAAAGAATTAGTACGGGGTGCAATGCAGCTGATCAGCTGTCACACGTATCGATTCAACATAGTTAGTCATTTATTACATTGCCGATCGAGTATTATACAGTCGAATCTTAGTCGATTATTTACATACTTAGCATTTAATAATAAATAAACTCCGTCTAGTCTAGACTTTCTAACTAAAATTGTAAAACGTTTAATTAGTTATTATAAGCTATTTAAATATACCTATAATAAATATATTGTGAGAACTGGCTTTATTCAGATATATGGGAGTAGGTACATAAATCGATATTGTACTGATAACTATTCAAATTGAGTTACACTCGTCTTCTGTGATCGCTTTCCATCAATAGATTTCCTCAGAAGAGGATTGTTATAAATTACAAGTCAATTTTAAGTTTTGCTTATCTACTAAACAAAGTTTAAGTCAACATAGCTTTACCCTCGTTAGCATAGTTAAGAAAGTAGCTATAACCAAAAATAATAAAATGAATTGTAGCGCAGCACATTATCTACCTACCTACTTGATTTGACTAATTGCTAGTTTTCTAAATTTAATATTTGATAGTACATATGTTAATTAACACATTACTATTAATAATTTATTTATTTATAGATTTATATTCAAGATTTTAATAGTGAAATTATTAAAAGATTATTTTTGATGAGTTTGACATTGTATTGACTCAGATTTATAATATATGCCCGGCTTATTGCCCGGGCGAATTGTGAAACCTAGACGAAGGGGTTAATCTGGCCAAGTACAATTACACCAGCGTTGAAAAGTTATTTTATTTCACTCATCCGACCCACCACTCGTTCTAATATAAATGTAAACTGACACAGTCAATTAATTCATCAGCCTTTTAGTCCATTGTTGTGAGGTTTCCCTCAATCGACTTACCTATTGACAATATAGGTATATATTACAACCATACCAACTACCATTACAACTAGACGATAGTTAAGTATTAGTAACTTAAGTAAAATATGATTCATTTTATACATACCTATCTTAGATGATTCAAAAACAATATAGTAACATGGTATAATATAACTATACAAACGAACTTAATTCCAGTGCGACTTAATACTGGAAACGTGATGTAGAGGTGTAACGAGGTACGACGTGTAAAAGCAATCAAGAGGTCTAAAGAGCTCCACTAATTAGTTTAGAGAGGAGCCAACGCGGGGTGTAGCATCGCACTCAAGTGATATAATAAGTGTCTTCTACTGAAAGTGTTTCCGTCGAACGGAAGTGATAAAATTTGAATAATTTCTTATACCTGCAAGATAACTATCGTTTTGAATGTGAATGTGACTGAAAGCTTACACTGCTCCTCATTAACCTTTTAAAAAGTTAATTTGTTGGAAAATCGAGTAGAAATGATACACGGGCCGTTGACGCAATCGATAGTGACCCTGCGCGAGGGGTCGTGGGTTCGAATCCCACTCAGGACAAATATTCGTGTGACGAACACTTGTATTTGTTATGTGTCTGGATGTTAATATTATCTATTTAAGTATGTATTTAAAAATATCTATGTATGTATATCAGTCTCTCGCGCCTACTTTGGGGTCAGATGGCCGTGTGTGAGAATGTCCAAGATATTTATTTATAATATATTTAGTTAAACTAAAAGTAAAAATATACATCCTAACCAAACTAACCATTGTAGTCCTATCCGTTCATATTTGAGTCGTGTTCAGTCACTTACAGCTAATAAAACAAAAAAATAAAGCTCAATAACAAAAAAAAGTCGTGCACATCTATCTGTGATCTATGTGTGTTAATTCTTGAATTAGTGAAGTTAATAACTATAAGCATTTGTTTATACTATGAATTGTATACGCATTACTTATTTCATATCACGCCATATTTATACGCTAACTGCAGCATCGAGCCAACATAAACAGGTGCCATTTCTTTATTAAAACGCGTGGTTACCGCGGGCGATCGTGGTGGCAGCAGCGTAACTGCAATAAACGGAAATTAATTACCGTGAACTGCGGTGCATTGCGAGCGTGACATACTCGAACGTACAAAAGTTGAGCGCTATCTCCACAGATAAAACAACAATACCGGGCCCTTCATAATGCCACACTATGCAGAGCTACACGCATAGATGCAAGTAAATAGAACTTAACTGCAGTAATGTTGTAAAGTATATGCATGCAGTCAAAACTGATATCGCGGTCAAAACCACTTCTGACTACCAATCTTCTCGTGCTACCATTTGGTAGCACGTTATATGATTGGGTACAAAAAAAAACTTTGCCAGAACACAGAACCTCAATCTAAGTCATTCTTTAGTCTTTCACGTTTGCGACTACTTGACCAACAAGGCAGTTTATTTTTAAACAGGGGAAAAGGAATTTAAAAATAAATCAAATTAAAATAATGATTCTAGTAATTTCCAGTTTGAGAAATAAATAGAACAATAAAACATTCGTCGCAAGAAACACAAGAAACAGAGGTTCGTAGAATTCAAGCACAAAGGCTCTGCTCTTAAGTGCAACAACCCGAGAATGTTTATCTATAGACGTCGAAATCAGCTGCACTGGAATTTTCATTAATGGAAAACATAAAATAATTGGTAATAGACATCCATACAATGAAATGCTTAAAAATTTATAATACAATGAAATGCTTAAAAATTTTTATTCTAATATTAGTCTGTAATGACCGGTAGTAGGTACCTAAACTAAACTTAAGTTTGAGAATTGAGTAAAACATTTAAGTAACTCATGTATCTTGGGGATGTAACTATAGTCCCAGATCAGGATTCTTGATCCTTTAGGGACAGTGAGATGAAAAAATATTACAGATCATTTATTTTATTTTTATCCTGTGGCAAATACACCCACAGTACAACAGCACAATCACTGATAATACTATTTAAAATCCAAATTATAAAATTGACCGTTAAAATGTTGTGCTCATCCTAACCGCAGTCCGGCGCTTTATTTCACCTCAAATAAATATTGGAAAAACCCCAGCGCTTAACCGAACCTAGATTAACGACCGAAAATTCAAACGCAAGCCGAATAAGGTCATCGTAGGCCAATCGACAGTAAATATAATTATGATTCAAACCTTGTTTGCTTGGTAATATCTTCGATTATAATGTTTTTGTAGTATGCTTCATTATAAAGATAAGATTAAAGAATACTATCAGGAAAACAACTATCAGTTATGTGTAAAAGATGTACATTAGAACGTTAGAATTTATTTAAAAGCGTTTGAAATCTGCCAATCACCTATTAGTCAGTGCAATTCAATGGTTATTTTCTAAAATAAATTATTAGAAGCTGCTGGTGTAGACTAAGTAACTATTGATGGCATGTTACTATGTAGATTGAATTCGTGACAAAACCGTGACATCAACCACATTCGAATGCATTTAGATGAAACTAGTACTTATGTTTTATAATTTGAAAGGCACACTGCCTTACATCGTAAATATTTGATACTTTTAAATATTCTATGAATTTTAATGCTGTGTTTATCATTAGTTGCCTAGGGAATTGTTTGTAAGGGATATTCCTAAATCATAAATTTCATTTTTGACATGTTTGCGTTATTTTATACATAACGGAATCTAAGTTAGTGGTCAAACAGTATTTAACTTTATGAGATTATGAATAAACCATCGTGAACTATAAGTACAACCGATAATACCTACACTGTTGTACAAGCATTCAACATTCAAGCAAGTATTTTATGTCCGACAGTTTTGCGGATTTAGGTCCCTCAACACAAGCTACCTTGATTTATTATCTAGCAAATAGTCTCTTTCTTTGTACAGTAGAAGTTAAAATAACATTGGTGACTGAACTCTACTTCATATTTCGCAGCTCTGTCGTCGGTACGGTCATACGTGACACGTACCAACCCAAACACAAAGCCATCCAAAGACTTTTATATAGTCGCGCGCTATTACCGCGTTCCGAACGTACAGTAATTGCTCGCAGGGCGAGGTTCTGTTGGACCTGGAGACGCTTGCGACGTATGGCAATCACCACATCGCACCATGCAGGTGCCGCCAGCACTGCATGAGTCTTTGTGAAACATTCACTGCGACCCATAGACGTCCCACTGCTGGGCACGGATCTCCCCCACAGACACTGCTGCGGGAGGTCTAGACCATACTCCACCACACTGCTCCAATGCGGACTGGTAGAGGGTGAAACATACACAATAAAACTGAAACTCTTTGTGAAACATACACAATAAAAATACTTACATACCTAGTTACACCTATCTCGTAATAGGTTCTACATTTAAAAAATTCAATAAAAACTAACAAAACATTTTCAAAAAATGTAGTGGAAACGTTTTGTTTGCGTGCAAAAAGTCAAACGCATTTGAAAACTTTCTTCGCCCTGTGAAATGAGATTCAGTTTGTTCGCCAACTTTCTGCTTTTGTCCCGTCACCCTGTCACCCGGCGGGGAAATATCGCGCCATCCGAACTGTACACGCAATGTTGCCTACTCTCACCGTTATAAATCGCACATAAAAGAAATATGTATCTCTCTCACAGAATTACCCCCATATTCTGTGATCTCACTACACAATCCACAAAGTTAAACTAAAGATTTTCAAAATTGTATGTTAGCTATTCACACAAAAATACTAACAGATTTTATTTGTCAAGCTGGATATTGTAAGTACGTGGGCAAGCTGTTTTTTTAAGTTGTCACCACTGACGAGGTTCATGTGGAAAGGTGGTCACCGTCGCTTTTTCTGGATGATCCGATTTTTCATACCCAGCAAAACAGATGTTAGACGGTTCGCTGCAGCGACGCCGCCAGTGCGTTACCGGCCCGGAAAAAAGGCCGCCTTTTACTCCTTTTTCAGTCTGTCATGAACAGGGAACAAAAATAATTTGAACATTTTACTTAGTACATACATTCTATAGGTTCGCACATTTACAGTCGTAAGTAGCAAATTGATTTCAATATTATTTGGACTAAAATGTATAATTTAATTTTAATGTAATCCCCAAACCATTGTCGGTATCAGCAATCGAACAGGTTATTACGACCACGATCAATATGGCTTAAATGCTCTGGTTAGACCTCAAATAATATTTGTTTGTTCCTACTTACTTACTTCCTATTTAGCTTTATTAAACGGGAGAGAGGAGACCACGAGTTGGAAAAAGGAGCACAGGTCGCTTTTGACTAGGTGGACAGACGAACTGAAGAAGACTGCGGGAAACCGCTGAAAGGGACAGGACCGGTCGGAGTGGTGTCGTTTAGGAAAACAGTTTTTTGTTCATTCCACGATAACCTTGGTTTAACTATATATCTGGGATATATAGGGGCCTATGTCACACTCCTGGCTGTATATCATTCTGTTGAGAAGCAGCAGATGGACAAACCAACATTCTAACAAACACACTTTCCCATTTATTTATATATATATATAAGTTAAATCAGGTTATGGATATATAAACTTAGTAAAAAACCTCAAAATTGAAGCGAGAGTAATAATAATAATACAGAGAAAATGATAATAATAATTCGGTACAAAAACTGACTTATTATGATTAAATAATTACCACAACCGCCTGATCCAGTGTTCGTAAGAAAACTGCTAAGTTAGAGGTCCTGGGCTCAATCCCCAGGTTAAGCAATGATTTATTGGGTTTTTCTAAATTTGAAATTTGAAATTCTCAATAGTTGCTCAGAGTTTAGATTTTTGCCCGGTGTAATGGTAATGGCCACCTATTACATGATACATAAACTTATTACATTGATCTACCAACCTCGACGCGAAGGGTTTCCAGGTTTAAGTGGCATTGTTAATCCGTCTGAGTCTCACGTATTTGTCTAGGATGTTAGTTTAGGTTTCAGAAAATCCAAGCAAGAGCCGTCGAGTTTATTACCGGCTTTGGGGCTAGATTACCTGCTTGATGTATTCTGTTTGTATTAGAGATAATCTTGGATACATGGTGGCTTCATCCCGTGTAAAATTCAGAACTTGTTTTTATAATCATGCTGCATCTGCAGGTACTTGCAGAAATAGATATTCAGTAAGAATAGCACTTTTCCAAGTAAAGTTAACCCATTTATTCTATGATAACGTGTAACATACTATCGATGTTCGCACGAACACACGCCATAGCTTTACGCCAATGTATACAATAGTACCGGCCTATTATAGTTAAAGTATACCTTAATTTAGATACTTTGTTTAACGGTAAGTATCAGGGCGTCGGTTTCAAGTGCGTGGTTTAATTCGAGTTTCGCAGAATTCAGACAAATAGTTTGTCCCCTTGGCTCTTTTTACGGTCGTTTAACCTTCCTTTAAGTAAGGTGAGGTAGGGGGTCATACCGTTAGTGCTACACGCCTTCGCTGAGTATCATTTAGCGTTAAAGAATTTAGCTTAAAATGCTCTGCATAGCGAGACGCTTAGATCGAAGTTTATTAAATGCGAATTTCTCACAATGATCTCACATCGATAGATTTTGTATAGGTCTACTAGGAATATATGAAGGAAACCATGAGAGACAAGCCATTTACGAGATTAACATCGCAATACTTAAGTTGTTACCGAATATAAGTGGTGGTGCTGCAAGCTCGTTTGCTATCTTGTATCCATAAAAAAAATGCGGATCGGTTAGCTTATTACTATCATCATTATACTCAGAATATTTTCCAATCATTTATGTCGGTGGGAGACATCCGTGCTCAACAGTGGGACGTCTATGGGTTGCAGCCATGTAATTTAAATACCTACGAAACCAACAAGTTCGTTATAAAATATACTCGTAAAAACAATAGATATAAGAATAAATGTTGTCTACATTTGAAACAACTAACCAATACTCTACTTGCTACTACTTACTACTACTACTACAATACTTGTATTGGCTAACCAATACTCAAAAATTAATAACCAATACTCAATAACAATATACAATAATACCATTGTATTAGGAAGGTCACAGTATCTCAATGAATGAAAAACTTAGTGGATTAAAATAAATTTTCTCAACCGCTTAAATTAACTTAATAAATTAAAGCATTACGAGTAAATAGTCACTAACCGCCTTTGGTGACTGATTCTACGGGGGATTACCTGCCACTAACCATATCTATAATCAGTTGGATGGATGGTGAATTCAGTGCAGAGTTATCTATAAGTATAAAGTTCTAGCTGCCTACATTTAACCTGTAAAAGTAGATGAAATAGGTTCTGACATATCAAACATCAAATCTAATCAGAACAAGCCGCTGAAAAGGGCTTAGAACCTTGAAAGTTTTCACTATACAGTATTGAAGGGTTGTTTACAATTAAACACGTAAAGGGGTAAAAAGGGGTGCTAAAGTTTGCATTGAAAACCACATTTCTCGGGTAATAGAACTTCGAAGTTGGAATGACGAGAGTAGGCGAGGGTGCCGCAGCTCATGAAGCAACTTACTTACGTATATCACAGTGCAGATAATTTATAAGATCGTTCAAGAATAGTCTACTATGTAAAATAAAAGATACTAGTGGACGCCCGCAGCTTCGCTCGCGTGGAATTAGACGAGAATAGTTTCGTTTACAGGTAATATTATATAGCCCTTGTCACTCAGTGAACATGCAGCTTTCTAATGATGAAAGATTTTTTGAAATCGGTCCATTAGATTTTGTGTGAAAATATTACAAACAAATGTTTCCTCTTTATAATATTAGTATAGAAGTATAGACATGCATAAAAAAGTCGTCAAAAAATTAATGCATTGCATCGTTCAGTATTTATTTTGAGCTGTTTACCTGAGAACTTTGAGACAGGAATATCAGTGCAAACTCAAGCATTCGTTAATAGATTGATAAATAAGCAAATACTTAATTTAGTTTGTAGTACTGGGTGACGTTTTCTAGCTATAATTAATAGTAAAAATATTTATATCATGTACTCTGTTACATCTGGTATGTATTCAATATTAAGAAAATAATTGAATATAACATTACGCCTGCATTTCGCCGATAGGGTTGGCAGCTCTGTGTATATATCCACTTTTCAGCTATTGTATTTAGGATTAGGCACAATCTATTAGGTGGTAACCGTATTACCATACAGCGAGCATTTATCCAGACTCCGAGCTGCTATCGGCATTTCTAGTTAAAAAAAACCAATAGTTGTTGATAATAAGACAGGCTTTTGCAACATTTTTTTTGACATTATTTATAATTAGGTGCAGTAAATTGTATTGTATTGTTTTGCCCAACCCGGGGATCGAACCCAGGACCTCTAGCATAGCAGTTGCGGTTCCATCCATCCATCCATCTGGGAATCGAACCAGTCCAAGGATCTCTAGGGGTCACGCTTAAGACCCATCTTAATATTTAAACCCGTTAAAAGAGAGATGTGATTTACGTTGCCATGTGAAAAAACTGATGTATTCTATTTTCGATTGGAGGGAGGGGGTGCGGGTTAAGCTCATAAGCCTCTGCGACCTAAAAGATCTATTGTAACTACATATATTTTCGATGAGCGTACCCAATAATCTGGAATCAAACTTATTTGACTTTTATAAGATGGACCTCGAAATCTTTACATTCAATGTCAAGCGGCTCTTGATCTTTGTAAGTTTGCCAAAAGCGATACGACCTACATAAGCCAAGAAGTTAAATGCTGCATTTATTAGTGACTTTCCTGAAACAATAGCCCATAGCCCAATGGCTCCCATCGATTCAATTTGACCGCTAGTGGCAAAATTTCACGGACGCGACGCTACCGTGCTTCGGAGGGCACGTTAAGCCGTCGGTCCCGGTTGTTTTTAATATTGGAAACAGTCGTTATGCCTTGTCGAAGACGGGTGGCTTGAGAACGTTCGGCACTGGGTTGGCCACTAACCCGTCCACTAATTCGAATTAGAGCAGCGTGGTGGAGTATGCTCTAGACCTCCCGCAGCATGGTACATATGCGTTGCAGCTGAGCAGATTAGGTTCTGCAACAATAATTGCAGTAGCAGCAGCAATGTCGGGTAATAATAAAATTGTAATGACAGTAATTTTTGTGACTTGGTAGTGCTGATATCCAAATTAGGTACCTATCTGTAGTGTATGCGATCTATATATAATCTGTTAAACATGACGTTGTCTCGAGCACACGGGAGTGACGTAAACAGTC
>DWTT01001313.1:0-12034 GCA_018250895.1 Carterocephalus mandan | reverse complement strand
TGGTTTTCAGTGCGTCCGTCAGTGTCACGTAGTTCGGGTGGTGGTGAAGCTAAACACAGTTAATTGATACTTAAATCGATTACAAAAAAAGAAAAACGAAAGACTGATGGGTGCTTGGGTCACAATAAATAAATATTAAAATCTAGTATAAGGAGAGAAAAAAGAAACTTTAAGTATCTATTCATATTTTCAACAAAAAAAAAAAGAAATTACAAATAGTGTGTGTGTGTGTGTGCGTGGGTGTGTTGTGTGTGTATTGGTGTGTGTGTTAGAGTTGGTTTGTTGTTGTAAGTGTTAGTGTAGATTGTTTTTGTACGTTTAATAGATGTAATTTGAATTTTCGCTTAAACGATTTTACATTATTCAGACTACGTAAGGGAGGTGGAATATTGTTCCAACATTTAGTTGAATTATACTTAAAGCTTCCTCGAAAAGCCGCAGAGCAGTGCTTTAAGGACTGTTGACTCAGAATGTATGTGCCTGCTCTTGTGTTACGTGTAATAATATTACTATCCACAAATTCCAATTTATAATAAAGATATGGCGGACATTTATCTTTAATAATGCCGAACAACAAAGAAGCGAGATGAAGCTGTCTACGGTACTTCATTTTCAACATGTTCGCATCATTTATGTAAGGTGTGACGTGCGTCCGCGGCGGTATGTTAAAACAATATCTTGCGCATGCGTTTTGTACCCTCTGTATCAGATTTTGAGAGCGCGCCAAAAGCCTGGGACCAATGACAGTGTCAGCGTAGTTAAGCTTGGAGAGAACCATCGCTTCGCAAAGTCTCCCACGTAAGTCAGGATTTATGAAGTCTCTGATTCTATAGAGTACCTTAAGTCGATAGAAACAGTTTCTTACTACGCTTTTAACATAATTTTCGAAGCGAAGGGACTCGTCCATTAAAACGCCTAAATTACGCGCTTCTAAAACTCTTTCTATTGGTTTATGGTTAAGCAGTATTTGAGGATTATTTGCAGCTATTCTACTTATTTGTGTTTTGGTGCCAACAATTAAAAATTTAGATTTCTGGGGATTTAATACTAACGTGTTTTTTTCTGACCACTCAAAGATACGTTGCAGATCCGAATTTATTTTATCAATGGCTGTACGTGTCTCTGAAGGTTTGAAAGATATGTACAGCTGCAAATCATCGGCATAAATGTGATATTTGCAATATTTAATTTGCTTGGCCACGTCTGCGCTATACAAAATAAAGAGTAATGGCCCTAGAATGGAGCCCTGTGGTACTCCCCTATTTATTGATTTCATTTGAGAGAACTGCTTATTTCCGCTACCACTCTCAACCATAACACATTGAGACCTATTTTTAAAGTAGGTATCGAACCATTTTACAGCTTCAGGACTTAAACCATAATAAGATAACTTAGACAGAAGAAGTGGTATATTTAAGCAAGTATATGAGTGTGGAAACGTTTAAATATACTATTCTTCGTTGCTAGGTCGGCGCGCGCGCAGCATGGCGGCGGAGGAGGAGGCCGACGCACTCAAGCTATACTGGGACCACTTCTTCCGCGCAGAAACGGGCACTTATGAGGTAGGGCACCGACTCCGCCGTGTCCTTGTCGACCCACATCCCATAGCGGTATGTTTCAGCACAGATTCTCTTGGAATATTCATATGAACAGTATGCGTATCCAAGTATGGATCCACAGACTCACATCATGGATCAACCAACTGTTCTAAACCATCTGGAAATACTATTTCAGTCAGCGGCAGCGCATATGGTGCATGCTCGACTAATATATTATACCTACCCTTAAAAATAAAAGCTTGTAAGGAGACTGAAACCTTTACAATGGGCTATAACCACAGTCACAGAATACATAATATATTGTTCCCACACGAAATGCACTGATGAAATTCATGCTTCTAGCGTAGTTTCCGGTGAGAATACTTAGAAGTTTAAAATACGCAGTTATAATATATTATAATATAATACCGTTTGGCCTTCCCACTGTCCCGGGCGCAATTTGGGCACCTACAGGTCACAGATATCCCCGATAAATGTTGTTTATCAATATTGACACAACAAACTGCCGGAGTCACGTAGTCTTGTTCGTCTGCCGCGCTTCCTGCCCGAGCGCTCGAGCGGCCAGTGCCAGGTATGCACGTCTCATGCCATTGATATGACACTATGGAACATTCTCCCGTCACACTATTGATCAAAGCTAGGTTCACAGATACATACTTAACGGTTTAATAACTAATGGACCCCAAAGACAATCAAATTTTTTTCATATCCAAAAGAACAACTACTATAGGTACTAACAAGCAATTCAAACATTCGACCTTCTGTGATGTTTACGACTCTGTCTTTATGAGATCTATTTACCTACCGAACTACTATCCTGAAAGTAAGTTATAAGTCTTTTTGGTAGCAATTAAAAAATAATAATGTAGAACAACTAGATACATATTAAGTACTACGAGTATGTCAAGTACAAAAATGAAAATACGGGTAGTCTTTTAAAAGTATTTTAATTAATGTTTTCGTCTTGTTTTCAGAAATCGACTTGGCTAGATTTATTTCTAGCCGAGTTTCTCATCCGGCTGAACAAAGGCGAGAATCCCAAGGACCTGATCAACTTTTGGTGAGAGCCGATAACGTCTTTGATTATTTTAGTCTTTGTGTAATTGCAAGCTTTAAAAGAGTCCCTTTTCAAGTTATCAAGTCTGTCAATCAGCACTTGGGCAGCGTGGTGGACTATAGCCTAACCCCTCCCATTTCGGAGGAGACCAGAGCCCAACAGTGGGTCCAGGAAACGGCTGTGGTGAAATGTCCAGCAGTGGAGTATGCAATTCTAATGAATGGATGGCTTGCGCAGCCCGGTGAGCGGAGTGGTGACGCTGGTGGGCTGCGAGCTGCTGTGCGGCATCCACCGCGTCACCTCCTCGGTGACGGCGCTGGCGCAGCCGCTGCCGCAGTTGGCGCACCTGGCGCACCCGGCGCACGCCCTGCACGCCCCCCAAGATGTCGTCGAAGGTAATCATGCACTTTTCCTCATCAATATTAATGGTTGACTAGACGTGGATTCGAGACGTGGTCCTTTACCGCCGGCCTCATTCGCAAGCTCAAGGTTCACGAGCGTCATGACGCTCCACGAGTCCTCGGAGTCTTAATAAGGCGTCTTGAACACGCACAAGTGGGAGTCGAGGCAAGTTCATCTCGCCTGTACCAGGCTAAGGAAGAACCAATTGGAAGATTAGCAACAGAGTTAGCTTATTTCAAATATTGATCTGATTTATATGTTTTACTCTTCCTATACTTCTTATAGCCTTAGAGGTCGAAAGACAACAAGATTAAATAGCTGATATATAATATCGATCCTTCCATCTGTGATGAGAGGCTTGGCTTGGCTTGAGATGTAGTGTTGTATCCAACAGATAGCGCGGCGGAGGAGAGCGGCGCGCGGCCGGCGAGCCTGTTCAGCAGGGCCAACGCCGCCAGCTCGGCGGAGGTCCTGCGCCAGTACCTGCTGGGCGGCGTGGCCTGGCGCTGCCTGGCGCTGCTCAAGGCGCTGGGGGTCGAGGTCAGCACCCCGCAATCATCTCACTACATTCACGGACGATGAATAGCTAGCGGGAACTTGTTCAGGGATGTGGCGGAAGCCAAGATTCACTTTGGGTCGCTGAGCTGCAAGGGGACGCCTGTAGCTTAGGTTATTCACGACGTTTCCTCGTTTAATAGAATCATATTAATGTGATACCCCTTGTGTCTCACGTGTCCATTAGCGACGGTAATCACTGATCACTTACTATCAGGTGACCCTTATGGCTTGTCATATCAGTCTGTGCATAAAAAATATTTGTTATAATATTTTTCTTCAAATATCCTCGTGGCCTCGTGGTGAAACGTAAAAATAATTTACATAAGCTTAGATGACTTAAAGTCAGTAAATATTGTATTGAATTATTAAATTACCTTATCTTTAACAAATTATAATGATCCGCTTATCTTGTATCTCGAAGCAGAACATGATAAACACAGATAGAGCTATCAGCAACTTAATTGGGGTTTAGGCAGCTCATGACTCGCATGGCATGTCTGCGGGTTGCGTTGACCTATTTCAGCAGTCCTGCTTAGTAGCTAGTTCTGAAACGTATACAGAAAAACCGTTTTAACCATACGTAACCTCACGTCTGCCCGTAGAGGTGCATAGTTAAGTTTCGAGCAACTCTCTCGACCACGAGAGCGCGCGTCGGTAGCATGAGTAAGCGGCTTTGGGCTGAAAGTACGAGGACTGAAACTGAGACAAGTGGAATTAAAATACTCTATGAATGATTGATAATAGATACTAAAGTTTGCTGTCCCGGAATTTGAAGACATAGAAAAGTCTCCAGCGCTTTTTACGCTGACGAATAAGTCGATTCATAACACATTACACACTCACGATACATTACATACTCACAGCCGCACTGTGACTTGACCCTGACAGAATACAAAACAAATTAACATCCATGACCCGAGTATAATCTGCGAAATTATTCGCCGCGGAATTTGAACCTCAAGCCCGTTCTTCATCAATCAGGTGCGCTCACTCACCACTGCGCCACTGAGCCATCGATGGATCAATGTTGAACATGCGCATCTCAACAGTGGCTGCCTTTCCACCAGAGATGTGCTATGCAGCTATGCTGCGAAGATGTGAAATCTACGCTACGAAAATATGTGTGTGAGTTTGTGGAAACGCCACCAATACTAAGCTATGTAGCTGTGCGAGGAAGATGCGCTATGAAGATGCGCCGCCGCAGAGTAACGACAAACGCGGGCATACTGTAGGTACCCTGCTCTGCACATAGCTACACCACTCGCGACGGCCCATAGCAGGCACGCATCCATAGCACGCATCCGTAGCACACATCCATAGCACGCATCCTTCCATATAAAAAACATTATTTTAGCTGAATCCGTTTCCACCAGTGCTATGCTATGTGCACCAACGAATATGATTGGTGGATATCAAACGCATCCATAGCAACGTAGCATAGCACATCTCTGGTGGAAAAGCACCCTACGCATCGGTCGCCTCGTGTCCGGCGTCAGCGTGGCGTCAACGCGGCGACAGCGCGCCCGCGATAACCGCGTGACGGGCCCTGACACTCTTTAACGCCGACCCCGCGACTAATTTCATTTCAGATAACACCACGTCAGAGTGACGCGGTCGCGATCTCTCTTTGGTTTATGCATGCGTAAAAACACGAATTGGCTTCCCGCGGTTAACCATCCGGTTATCCGGTCTAAGCGGGCACACCAGAACTAACGCTTTCTCTTCTTTCTGATGTGCCA
This sequence comes from Carterocephalus mandan, assembly GCA_018250895.1. Taxonomy (NCBI): domain Eukaryota; kingdom Metazoa; phylum Arthropoda; class Insecta; order Lepidoptera; family Hesperiidae; genus Carterocephalus; species Carterocephalus mandan. The sequence continues at coordinate 6,719 of DWTT01001313.1, read as the reverse complement.
ATGCTTGACTGAGAGTTGCTCATACTGTTCTCGAAGGCGTGCCTTGAAGTACACAACTTCGCACTTGGCCAGCGTGGTGGCCTATGGTCCAACCTCCCATTCCGAGAGAAGATTCGATGGTGATCGTCGTGTGGTGTGCAGGGCCTGTCGTGCTGCCGGCAGCTGAGCTCGGTGCTGGTGTGGCTGTTCGGCGAGCTGAGCGCGGCGCCGCGCCCGCCCGCGCCCTCGCTGTCCCCGCCGCCCGTGCCGCCCGCGCCGCCGCGCCCGCCCATACACCACCTCTTCTCCACCAGGTACGTGAAGATCGGTCGTGCTGAAAAAATAGCAACTAGAGAACAGAAACAAAACTCCTCGACTTTCAGTCTTGGAGGTTGCGTAGTGCAATTTCTACAAGATGCTCTTTCTGTATTTTTTTTCTGAATGGCCAGATTGCTCTAAAAATATTAATATAGTTTGTAACGTAAGCAAAACTGGTAGTACCTATGTGAAAAAATAATTGTTGTATTTCAATGAGACCAGTAATAACTCACATGACATTGACTGACCACAAATTGCAACTTAATTTATAATTTGATTTGATAGGAAATTACTTCGCCGGCCAAGATTTTATACATACGTGCACACAAGTGGCAGGATTTGCCCTTGAGGTTTTAAAGAAAAAAGTCTTCAATGTCAAGGTCAATTTGATAATATATAGCAGGTCGTTTTATTCGACGATAGCAGTCTCAGCGGGGGCCTTGGTACTCTAAAATATGATATTATGTTGTTACATTATTATTATGTTGCCAGAATTGGACAGCACCTTGTATATTAAGTCCAAAAATGATTATGTTGACCTACATCCACTGCATTGTGAGCTGAACGATGTCCGTGTTTAGTTTTTTTGCATAAAGCCATTACATTGGCTCATTCAATGTCAAGCTTTGCACAACAAGTTTGGTAACTATCTTTACGTCTAGCCAAATTATAGGTTATAAATTACTTGTACAAACCAGCATCAGTTTGTCGATTCGGATGTAAATTCTGCGATCCTGCTAAATAGCTGGTAATGGTCAATGAATTGTATTATTATATACCTACTATTGTTTTCCGTGCAGAACGTTACTACTATACAATACAATACAATATCATTTATTGCACCAGAAAGAACAAAAAAGAAAAAATGCTATGTTTTCCCTTAAGGCATAAAATATAAAAAGTATATACTATAGCCTTTTCGAAGGCGACATACACAAAGATTACCGCAAGTCAAAATCTAGCTCCCCGCGGAATCTGCTAATGATCTAGTTAGTCTACACCGGAACTACAATATCTACTAAAGTATAGGAACAGCACATTCAGACGTCTAAATCTTAAGGCCACAGCCGATACATTTCTCTTATAAAAATTATCTAGTAATCTTCGCCAGCACTCTTAATTCTTATCTGAATTTTTATCTGAACCCAGCATTAATTGACGCAAATAGATCTGCGAAAATGAGTCTGAAGGAGATTTATGCAATAAGAACTAGTAAATAATATTTTCCCGGTAATGTGTAATTGTCTTGACCTGACTCACTCAATAGTGCCCTTATCTCCCGGCGTACCGGCGAGAGCACGACGCGGTCACGTGGACGCCTTCAAGAATTTATTGTACATATGTTAAGGTTTCAGGTTCAAATCCGGGCACGCACTAACGACTAGAAGTTATGTGCTTTTTAACAGATTTCATTATGAAATGAATTGTCACCTGCTCGCTGTATCAGTAGCATAATGAAGGGCAAGGTAAACATCCTTAGGCGACCCATTTGCCTTAGAGTTGATTCAGATTCAGATTCAGATTCAGATTGCAGACCTGCATTGCATGTCTCAGAGTTCTCGATAATGTTCCTGATAGTGTGTTAAATCTGAATACCGGGTCAGTAGTCGGTGATGAAATGAATGTGAACGTTGTCTGCAGAATATGGTCGAAGCAGAAGGCAGGCGGCCAGTCGTCCAAGGGGAACTCCGCGGCCTCTTCGGAGCACGGCTCCGTCGCCGGCAGGTGAGGCGGCTTGCCACGTTCAACACTTGCAGTTTTAGTTAGTTGCTACTGACAGGACTAACATTCATTACCTATCAAATGTGTTTGTAAAACTTGTTTTGATAGTGAAACACAACTTCAAATTATTCATTACATTGTAGAAAAATAAAAGTAAGGATCTTGTGTTTGTTCACCAATGTAAGCGTTGGGAACTAGGTTAGGTACTTGGTAGTTAGGACTTAAAAATGTTGTTGCATAAGTATTTTTACGAATACTTTGTGTGGATGTTGACTTTCCTTTCTGATTCAACGTAGATTATTTACTTACACGTGGCTACTGTAATAAACCTGGGAGTGCCGGCCGCAGATAAAGTGTCTCATTTATTGATACGGGTCAATCGATATTTATTTACTATCCGTCAGTGCAGTTACTACTATACGTAAATTTGTATGCCCGCTATGATCTATACGCATTTCGATACGCTGTAATCAATCCAAATTATTATGTATTAATTATTTCTAAGAAAGTTAAAGTTTAAGGAATCTTTTTTTTTCGTTTGGTCATACAGACCTTTACGGCGTCACCGAATAGAGTGGTAAGCTTCATAGAGCTTAAACCAAAAGGTAAAGGATTAAACTCCTTCTAGTGTGTGGGTGCGATTGATCTAAGGGTCTGCCCCTGGGGTACGGTCCCCGGGGATTGGAATCTTAAATAACACGTGCATATGCTTGTTATCTACCTACCACTTTACACTTCATATATACATCTTTTTATAGACGGACCAACAGGCATACAGGCCACCTGATCGTAAGTGGTCACCGTCGTTTATGGACACGTGTGACACCAGGGGTATCATAGATGCGTTGCCTGCCTTGAAAGAAGCGTTTCACACTCTTTTTGAAGCGCTCCATGTCGTAGCTCGAAGGGAAACCCTCAGTCGGAAGCTCATTCCTCAGAAGACCAGTTCGCCATAAAAAAGACCGCAAAAAATAAAACAATATATGTATATATATTCTACATATATATTATATGTTCTATGACAAAACTAAGTTGCCACTTAAAGCACTATTTGGTTTGAAGCTAGCTTCCATGTTCGCTATCCAGGTCGCGGTACAACGGGCAGAGCAAGGCGGACGGCGAGCGCGCGCGCAAGTGGTCGCCCGTCGACTCGGAGCAGTCGACGGACTCCGTCGACTCTGACGACGACCTGCAGCTGCTCAACCGTTCCATGACCATCAAGGTGAGCTACGGTCCGCTACTTTCATTTATGTCATCGGCATATTTTGCCATCTAACGGAAAGGTCGATTGCGGTAAGTGAGTTAACTGAACTGCACCAGGGAGTACATTAAATATCCGAGAGTTTTATTTCAAGTTTATAACTAATTTTTATTGACGATAAACTTTTTACTTTGACAAGGCTTAAGGATTGTTTTCACCATTGAAAACAACCGGTCGGCTTAACGTGTCCTCCGAAGCACGGTAGCTCCCATGAAATTTTGCCACTAATGATCACCCGTCCACAAACCGACCGCGCCGATTAAATTAATATGGTTTTTTTACCATTTAAATTTAAGTTCTTGCTGGGACACCCTATATATTCGGGGGCAAGGTGTAGTGCCCTCGCCAAGTACCTTTACTTTTATTAGTCCCGTTTATTAGAAGGCCCAATCGATAGCCATTGATAAAATGTTCCATTTGTTTCTTCCTCGTCATACTCGTAGTCTGTGCTGCGTATGCGCAAATTAAACTATATTTTATGAATCCTCGCAAGGTGAGCTCGCCGCACGACGACTTCGAATACTTCAACTCGCCGCTCCGCTCCTCCACCGAGTTCGGCGACACCCTGTACGGCGACCCGTACTGCACCCCGCGCAAGCCCAAGCCGAAGCCCGACGACTACTTGACCGACCGGCACAGGCGGATCATCAACTCCGAGATCACCACCTTCCAGTTCACTCTCATCATCACCGACCTCCTGCAGGAGCTGTGCCGCGCCGAGAGCAGCCTCTCGGGCTCCGAGGGATCCCAGATATCCATGCAGTGCATCAACTTCGCTCTGAAGAACCTCTGCACGTTACAGTTCGGCTCGCTGCCCGCGCAGTCGTTGGTCTACGAGGCGCTGGAGCTGTCGAGGATCAAGGTAGCGCTAACGGAACTGCTGATAGTGTCGCTCGATCAGGTGCTGGTCCACTCCGACCTGTGCGCGAAGCTGATCAACAACGGCATCCTGCCGATGCTGCTTAGGATCCTCGAGGACGTCATCTGCAAGTCCAGCGCCAAGTACAACACGAAGAGCGAGAGCCGAGCTGGCGCGAGAGACGAGGCGAAGCCGGACGAAAACGAGAGCCAAAACTTGCTGAAGTTCGTGTTTGGCATCGCATACTCCATCACGGCGTTCTTCCACTGCCTGCTCATGCAGTGCCGCTCGGTGGACAAGCTGAGGGAGTTCACCGACCAGTTCAAGCTGTACGGCGAGTGCTTGAAGGGTGGCCTATTCAGGGAGTGCATGGAACTGATGATCCGCATCCCGGGCGTCGATAAGGACGAGAGCGTGCTACTAATAAAGAAGCTGATAGAGTGTACGGGGAAGCTGATCAGCGGGATGAAGCGGGTGCGGAGCGAGGTGCTGCACTCTGCGGCGTGCCCGCGCGGGCGGCACAAGGCCTGCCGCCAGCGCGTGGCCGCCGGCATGCACCACCACCACGACGTGCTGGGCGAGGCCACCGGGCCGCCGCTGCCCTCCGCCTGCTGCGTCGCCGTGCTCTACGGGACCCTCGCCTCCCTGCTGCCGGACGAGGAGGTGTCCGCCCAGAAAGTGTTGCGAAACAAAATTCTTCGCGTCATGCTCAAGTGCGGCGTGTGCTGCTGCTTCTCCCCCAGCGTCCTGATGGAGAGCATCGTGCGCCTCGTGCTGACCCACAGCGGCGTGTCCGCGCTGTGCCTCCAGCTGCTCGAGCACACGGTGTACGGCGACCTGGGGGCCAGCATCCTCGCGCCGCGCGTCACGGACCAGCTGCCCTGCTCCATCTGCGAGCCGTGCGAGGACGCCAGGGACGCCTCCAGGAAGTACTGCTCCCACCCCGTCGGCGTCGAGCGCCAGAGCGTCTGGTCCTTCCTCATCCACTACAACTCGCTGCTGCAATTGGAAAACCACAACGACGTCCTGCACGCCACCGTCGGCCACCTCCTCAAGGTGACGCCGCGGTGCCGGACGGAGATGAAGTACGAGCTGCTCTTCAGCGTCATCTACCCGACGTTCATCGTGTCGAAGCACAGGTACACCATAAAGCTGGAGGAGGCGGCCTACTTCCTAACGGTGTCGTGCCTGAACATATTTGCCAGTCTCTTGAATACGGTGTCGTTCGCCGAGCAGTTCATCCAAAAGGGCGGTCTCAGCTACGTGTTGGAGCTACTCTCGCTGCCGGAGTTTTCGAACGAGTGCTGCGCGATCCTCGAGATAGCCGTCACGGTGGAAATATTCAAGCTGAAGAAGGAGAACGCGGAGCTGTCCTACCGCCGCGAGGTGGGCTCGCTGGCTTCCGTGCAGATGCTGTTCAAGTCGCTCGACGAGGTGACGGCGATGTTCTTCATGATAATGAAGGCGAAGCTGCCGGACGAGTTCGAGGAGCTGTGCGACGTGGAACGGGAGAGGGAGATGCTACAGTTTGAAAATGGGACTCAACATTTATCGCTCGCGAAGATAACCGAGGAGGATTCGAATTCGGACGATGTCGATGTTCTGAAGAACGCGCTGACGTTCTGGCAGTCGTGCGCTCGGCTGTGCGTGCAGAGCGCGACGTTCCTGGCGCACGCGGCGCGGCAGGCGGGCTTCGTGCGCAGCTACGCGCTGCTGAAGCTCGCGCTGCGGCGGCTGTGCGGCGGCCGCGCGGCGCCGCCCGAGGCGCGCGCGCTCGTCAAGCTCATGGAGGCGCTGCTCACCGTGCAGTTCGCGGCCGCGGGTGAGTCATCATCGTTATCACAAATCATTTTGGAAGATTGCATAGTAGAAAATGGACTATTTTTGAGTTTATCCCATGTGCAACGATTGTAGTGAGAATTCAAAAAAATTATAAATAAAAGAAATGTTATTTAATATTGGCAATGCTGATTCGATTTTGCATTACATCATGCGGAATTAGCGGCGCGCGATGATCCGCGGCAATGCGCATCTCGATTCGCCGATTCCCACAAACGTTAAGCTTTGAAGTTACCAACAAGACGCTCCTTCACCGGCCGCTTGTTGCTCGCTCTGTCGGCTTACACGCTCGGCCGCGCGGCGTCTCGAGCGGAACGCACGTGCAGTCCATTGGGGGCTCTTGCTCGGCACGACTGAAAAACAGCATACATTATGTCTTTCCTAATGCTCGTTTATACCTGCAGTTTTAATTAAAAATGTCCCTGTCGTCGGTTACATAGTTACTCATCGGAGTCAGTTAAGCATCAAAATGGCATGCACCCAGCGTGATATGCTGATCACTAACCGTAGCTGTACCCGCTGCTTCGACGACTGTGCTTAACCGAGCTCGACGCACGTAGCAGACGAAAGATTGAAGGCAGTTGAGAAGCAAGTTAAGGGAAATAAATACTGAGTTGCTTGATTTATACAGTCTGTACTGTGTGAGATGTGTGTAACTGATTGTACTGTGTGTGTGCAGAGGTGACCGGGCAGCGGTCGGCGGCGACGAGCTGCGGCGTGGTGCGCGCGGCGCTGGGCGCG
>DWTT01001312.1:0-12035 GCA_018250895.1 Carterocephalus mandan | reverse complement strand
CTTCGTTGCGACGTGAAAGCCGGACAAACAAACAAACAAACAAACACACTTTCACATTTATAATATTAGTATGGATTATTCCAGATGGCGGGTGGCTGTGCATCCGCCAGCTGCCTGTTCGGCTGCACGGCGTTCGGCGACTCGTACCAGTGCGGCTGCCCCGCCGGCTACCAGCTGGTGGGCGCCGGCCACTGCCTCACGGCGCTGGACGGCGCGCTGCCGCCGGACGACATCGGCGACGCGCCCGTCTTCCCCGTCAGGGACCAGTACAAGATTGGTGGGAAGAATGAACTTATATCTACTGAGGGATGCTTCAGCTGCAAGGTGTGTACTGTAGAGGCCTTTTTAACGAGGGGGAAATCTTCAAAAGATGCCCGACCGCTGGGGGGAGACCGGGGTATGTGAGATTTTTACTCACTAAAACCCCCTCGGCCTTCCTGCGCATATAGTGAGGCTCCGGGATCTCCCAGGGAACGCACCGGTGCCTCTCTTGCGCTTCGCCCAAAAGGCTCTTCTCGGGGGAGTAATCCCCACTCTTCACAGCAGGTAGGTCAGTTTGCGGTACCAACTGCTCTCTTCTCTGAGTCGTACAAACGCCCATTAGTCCCATTGCCCGGGACTATGGACGAGAGGTACGAGGCTGATGATTAAGTACTGTAGAGGCCTATGGTGTCGGAGTCCTTGAGTAGAAAAGCAATAGGTACCCGCATATTACGTTATTAGATATTTGTGCGAAGAGGACAGAAACTCGGCGGAGCGCGATATTGATGTCGTCATGATACGCCGTGCCCGCCGCGAGCGCATTACTCCTGAAGATGGTCAACTGTGATGTTTAACTGAAACTCCGATTAGTTTCCTCCTCCGACCTTTTTCCGACTTAAATCACTCGTGGGTACCTATGCCGGTAACTTCAACTATAAACAATGGTATTGTTTATAGTTGAAGTAACTTACTGAAGTAACTATTGGGAATATTAAGTGCAAGCAATTTAATGGTAGATGCCTATAGGGAGGCTTAAGTGGCAATGGTACTATATTTTAGGTCAACTGTCGCCATTAAGTTTAAATAGATATGCGAATTATATTGATGCCTTATAGAGAACATGACCCTATTCAACAAAATTCGATCTCAGAAAATACTTTAATTATATTTTAAGACGCGTGGTTAACATTATCATGAGCATAGAGTAGAGCTCTAGATTACTTAATTCACTGTTAATGAAATTGCCATGTTTGCAGGTGAACGGCAGAAGGAGGCGAGCGAATGAGGAAGGGATTATATTCGCGAATGGAACCACTGTGGTCCGCAAGCGCAGGAGGCGTAGCAGACGTAAGTATATCTCAAGTTCCACTGTAAATGCAATGTAACTTCCATAGGTAATCTAACTTTTTCTGCTGAAATGAGGACGAACAAGGTGTCCTAAGTAATTGTAATAAACCCACTTGGGCTGGGCAGTATCGTTAGATGCACTCACGCAAGATAATGAAGGTGTAGCACATTCTACCGTGGTCAGTGTGGTCATCCATAGAAATAGTACAAACTGCTACTGATTGTTAGCCATCGGTAAGATATCAGTTTGGAGCTTGCCGTAGACCTTTTAGCATCCTACAAATATCAAACCTCATCCACAGTTTATGGAGCGATGTGGTGGAAGCTCCATCCTTATAGAGAAGAGAGTTAAATAGAGTCAAAGCTGATAGTTTCCTCTTTTATTCGTAAGGTCGTCGCTCGGTGTTCGAGTCGGAAGCCGAGCTGATAGTGGTAACGGCGACACCCAAGCAGACGTGGGGGCGCGCGCCCCTGCTGCGGCTGGTGCCGGCCGAGGGCGGAGCCCGACCTCACTACCGCATCGCCTACGGAGACGACGAGAAGAACTTTGTCCTGTCCAAGCGCGATGGAGCCTGGGCCTTGAGACTCCGAAAGCATCTTAAATCGAAGGAGGTATTGGAGAAGCAGCTAGAGCTCGAAGCCCGGTTCGTGCCGGTGCCGGAGATGGGGAGGAGGCGACGGCGTAGCGTCGAGGATGTGCCCGCGCCGATGCGGTTGTATGTGTCGGTGAAGGTGGCGCCGCCCAAGCGTTGACCTGGAGCGCGGCCCGCAGGAAGGGAAGGATGATAGGACAGAGGGGGATATGATGCCGTTAATGGACAGTTAGGGGGGTAGGATGCCGTTAGGAATGCCGGTAGGAAGCCGCGGGGAGCGGTGGCGTCAGTAACGTATCCAGACTTTAGACGCTTGGCGAAATAACTCTTCGTGGAGGTGTGGCACTTTGCCTAATTACATTTACAGGTCACTTGTCTGGTGAAAATAAGTCAAGGTTAATCCAAAAATTCTAATCAAAATTTTAAGCTTAGCTTTAAACCATAAACGCAAACTTTGTTCTTAAATAAAATGTGTCAGAATTAACCCATAACCGCAGTCGGGTCACCCCAAAATAAAACTGCCAATTCCCTTCAAACTAAAATTCTGGATCAGCTACTGAAAGAAATGTAGATATTTTAAATACCTATCCCAATAAGGTTAAATGTTGTATTTTACCTAACTGTTGTATTTTATTTTCTGATTTAAGTGTACGATTATTTGAGTCCTTATTTATTTCTAAAAGTCATTCAGGAAAATTCGAAATTGGACAGACTTCGGGCTTGCTGTAGTTACTCGCCTAAGCATTGTAAATAGCTTCCGAACTAAAGTCGTTATAAACATCACTGCCATGACGTAAAGTCGCACTGCCATCTGCCGTCTTTTTACAGCAGTTATCTTATCTGTTGACAGCTGTCAGTGTTACCCGTTCGCGCCATTTTTAACTAGGATTACGGATTACGATTTAATTAGAATAAATGAGTGAAAAGTTTGTCTCACTACATGAATATTGAAAAGGTCGTTGGACTGATCGTCTGATATACTTTGATGCCTGAAATGTGCTCGTATTTATTTGATAATAATAATTGAATCATTGCAAGAAACATTTTAGTAAGCAATAAATTTTTCAGTAAAACAAAATCATAGTAAAATTGGTTTGTAGACGAGGTGATAACAACTTAACCCTTTAAAAAGAAGCAAATAATTCCATTTTATGCATCGAAAATTGGATTTTCTAATGGGATGAGGCAACACTCTCGTCGAGCGAATAAATTTATTGAAAGCTACAAAGTTGTAGTTCGAACTTGCCGCAAAATGTTGCATGGACTCACATTTTCATATTTGCGTTATGAAATTCCTTGATCAAATATGGCTTCAACAGGCATTGAGAGACGCTTCGGAACGATCTCGGCTGCAGTATTAAATTATGTGTGAGATTGAGTGCATTCGGGGTAGTAGTACTGGCTCACGCTACTAGTATATAATAGTACTAGAATAGACGTGTAATTAATGTATGGTATCGGTACTTTATCGATTTTGAAAGTTTAAATTGAAGTGTTGCCAGTTTTGTACACGCTCGTAAAAGTGGTGGAGTTAATTTTAATGAGTTTAACATATAATACATAATGTTTTTTTTTTTAAATTGCTAAAAATGTCTATTAAATAGTATTTGTTTTGCACATGCAGGAGATATTTATATCTTTCCTTTTTAAAGTTTTATTTTCACACATAATTGGGTATATTTTTTGTTTTTTATTGGTTCCGTTACGTTTTCAGATCCTGAAAATAGAATCCTATATACAGATTTACATTAAAGAAATATAGTTACTAAATTTTAGTAATAAAATGTTTATTTTAGAAACACTTAAAACTAATTCCGCCATTGAACTAAGTGCCAGTAAGGTGCCAGTGAATAGAAATAAGAGTTGTCATAATAATTATTGAATAATAGACATTAAGGAAATTATTTATTTTTTATTTCCGATATTATTTTACACGAAGTCTACTTATTTTTGTATAATGGCATTTCAATGTATAATTTACCTCTAGATAATGCTTTTGATGGTAGCCTTTTAGTTGGTAACTTTATGCAAGTTTCGATTCATTGTAAATATGTGTATACAGATGAGGAATAAATTTAGTATTGATATGGAATTGTAGTATTTGTTACGTATGTTAACGTAGATGTTAAGTCGTATGGAGGACAGAATTAATAAATTTTTACTATTATCTTGACTTTTGCTTTACCTACCTATTCTTACTTCGTCGTATTTCAGACAGGTTTCCCGAAAAGATCCCTCGGGAGATCCCTTTCTTTGCCCATTTGAAGGAGTATCATTGCAGAGTAAAGTAAAAATCTGTGCCTTTTGTGACAACTCAATGTCGTCAAGCCAAGATAAACCTTCATACATCTATTATGCTGAGGTTCGTTAGTTCGGGAGCCCGAATAACACTAATGCGGTTTCTTTTCTCCGAAAGACACGCTTCGGGGATTTCGCCGTCACTTCACTTTTAAAAGACTCCACAAGAGACAAACCGCGCACGGTCTACTAGCTCGTAAATCGTTTGCTAGTAACAATTGCCTTTTAGGAAAGCTTGACAGTAGATAGAAGAATAAATCCGCTGTCACAAAAACGTCAGTGAATGTCACTCAATCTTAAAAACAGTAAATTTCAACCAAATCTAAACCCCTTAACTTTGGAAGGTTTCACAAGTTGCATGTTGGAACGGTCACAAAAAACACAAAAATGTCGAAGAAGGAAGAGTTCTCGTGCGAGATGTACAGCGACAAGTTCTTCATGCTGTGCGCGGCGGGCGGCGCGGCGGCGTGCGGGTCCACGCACACCTTCGTCACGCCGCTCGACCTGGTCAAGTGCCGGCTGCAAGTAGACCCCGCCAAGTACAAGTCCATATTCAAGGGCTTCGGCATCTCCTACAGCGAAGGAGGCCTCGCCAACCTCGTCAAGGGCTGGGCGCCCACCCTCATCGGCTACTCGCTCCAAGGATCGGCCAAATTCGCCGGCTACGAATACTTTAAGTACAAATTCGCTAACATGGTCGACGAGGAGTCAGCCTACTTGTACAGAACGTACCTGTATCTCGCCGCGTCGGCCTCGGCGGAGTTAATCGCCGATTGCTTTCTGGCGCCCTTCGAGGCGACGAAAGTTCGAATGCAAACTACGCCAGGGTACACGTCGCAGATGAGGAAGGCCATGCCTCACATGATGTCCACGGAGGGCTTCGGAGTGTTCTACAAGGGCTTGACGCCGCTGTGGGGGCGGCAGGTGCCTTACACGATGATGAAGTTCTCCTCCTTCGAGAAGACGCTGGAATACCTATACGCCAACGTGGTGCCGAAGCCTCGCGAGCAGTGCACGAAAGCCGAGCAGCTGATAGTGACGTTCACGGCTGGGTACATCGCGGGAGTTCTGTGCGCCATAGTGTCGCACCCTTCGGATACGATCGTCTCGAAGCTGAACAAGGATCCGAGTGCGACGATCGGAGGTATTATAAACGAGGTGGGCATGTTCGGGATCTGGCGCGGGTTGGTCGCGCGTATCATTATGATCGGAACGCTGACGGGGCTGCAGTGGTTTGTGTACGACGCGTTCAAGGTGTACACGGGCATGCCGCGGCCGCCGCCCTCGCCGATGCCGGAGTCCCTGAGGAAGAAATTAGCGGCGAAGAAGTAGGGTTGTCGCTGATGCATGTGCCGTCCTTGTGCGCGGCTGGCGTGCGTCAATCGTGGTGCTCTTCTAGTCGTACACGTGAATTTGTATTGGTTTATAAATTTTGAAGATGCCTAATATATATTTTTATATTATCAAACTACGAATTGCTGTTTTTTATGTGAGTAATTTGTCAAACGAGCATGCAGCTGCGTCCAACGACTGCCGCACACGCGAGGTCTGTATCCCTTTACTGACTCAAGGGAGTGTTATCAGATACATGTGACCTAATTGTGACTGTAATTCTTGGTACGTAATAGACTCGTTCATAACTTTACATAGCTGCATTGCTATGATACCTTTAAAATTTAACATGGTCGCTCATCCACATCCACACATCCATCCATCAAACTGCTGTAACAACAAGTGTATTCTAAAACGGTGGAAAAGGTTGTGGCAGTGTTACTACCCGCGCTTGCTGCTGCAACCCATAGATGTCCCACTGCTGGGCTCGGGTCTCCCACACAGACAAATCTGAGGGAGGTCTAGAGCATACACCACCACGCTGTACAATGCGGAGGGGTTAGTGCCCAACCCTGTGTCGAATGTTCTCAAGCCACCCGAAGGTCTTCGACAAGACTTAACGATTGTTTTCAGCACTGAAATCAACCGGGACCGACGGCTAAACGTGCCATCCGAAGCACGGTAGCGCTCATGAAATTATGCCACTAGCGGTCACCCATTCACAAACCGACCCAGCCCGCTGTTGCTTGACTCTGTCAACCACATTGAATCAACGCGAAACATAGGGACGCTACACGTACTACCGAGACCCGAGAATTATTATTAGTGAATTTATAGTTTCTAGGTTCCTACTTCTAAAACATTTATAGACAGAGGATGGAGGTAGTCCGCGGTATCTATAGGTAAACGGTTAGGAACACGTAAAAATATTTCACTAGGTAGTTGAGAGCTGAACTTTTTGAATGAACTATGGAGACGTCCTTTATTATAATTCCGACTCGATATTGAGGGAGGGTTGTTCCACACTAAACTGTAGTGTCGGGCCACCGAGGTGCGGTCCGGTCGGGTCCGGCAGTCACCATAATGACAGGACTTATCCGGACTGCGTGCCACTTACCAGACTTAACCCTCGCGGTCGCCGCTGACCCGCCCGGCCGCCCCAGAGGCTAGATTAAAGGAGTTAGTTGTTGTTCGACTCCGAAGTTGTATTTACTGGTACCCTACAGCCTGGAGGTATCAAATTAAACACAATTTGAAGAGTTTCATAATCTGCAACCTACGAGTATTAACGTCATCAGGACACGCGTCTCTTCTGGCAAACGGAAACTCCACACTGCACCGATTTAGATTAGTGGCCAAACCTATTGCCGAAAGTTAACGCCACGTTAAGCTTTTGACTTTATTTATGAACTTTTAAATTGCGATAATAGGGATAGAAGTATTAACGTGCCCTCCAAAACCCGGAGGCGAACCAGAATTTTAGAAACTCCACTAGAAACTGAAAATGTCGTTTGGATAACCACAATTTGAAGAGTGCTAACTGCCAGCTGAAACCGGGGCGGCTTAACAATAACGATTGGTTTATAATTCTCGAGGCTCGCGTTTCAGGACATCTTCTTACCCTAAAGCTAAATTAAGGAATGCACTTTATTTAGCTGCTTGGGAATGCTTATTGGTGGACAGGTTCAATAATTTAATCGTCACAACTCTTCGAACGCAACTAATTGCTAGTCACTATTGAATTATTCTAGGAAGTGATCAGCACTTCCTAGAATATGGGTGTCAGGCCATACAACACGCAGGCCAAGACTAGGTTTAGTGAAGACTAGTGGACGCCTGCAGCTTCGCTCGCGTGGAATTAGACGTAACAATAGTTTCGTTTTCATCTAGTAATAATATATAGCCTATGTCACACAGTGATGATGCAGCTTTCTTTGAAGAATTTTTGAAATCGGTCCAGTAGTTTTTGTGTGAAAACATTACAAAAAAATGTTTCCTCCTTATAATATTAGTATAGAAGAATAGATTACCAAAACGCCTGCAAGAGTAATCGTAAATTCTTATCTATGCAGGTTTCGTATTGCCTTTAACGCAACCCTGGTGTTTGATGAAAGCAAATGTCATTAGCGGCTTCTTTTCTTCATCTTCTTCCTCATCATCATCTTCATCTTCACTTTCTGATTAATTTTCATCTTCAGGATGTAAATTGGACATTTTGACTATCTGTATACTAGAAATAATACAATTTACATAAGTTTATGTTTATAAAAACTAATAGGTATGCATTTTAAATCTTTCAACACGTGTGTTGGTCGACTTGTTACCGTATGGGAGCCGCGCACCGAACTCGGGTCGCGCTTGAGACGAGCCAGTCAGGTTATATCCTTAAAAATTTGCAAAAGGCATCCTCAGTGCGTACATTTCTACATCCGTGAGGGACGAGTCGCGTCGGGATCGATACTCATTAATGTACATCCGATATTCACGGCGCTGCTGCGAAATGAATGCGATATGGTAATTACGCGTCAGGCTGCGCGGCTAACTACACTCCTTTTAATAAAAATTTGCCAAGTACGAGTCGGCTGCGATGGGTTTTGTACGATGGATATGGTCGATGATAATTTTCTTGCACAAAGCTCTTTAAGAGATGGAAAACTTACACTATTTGTCCAGGGTATTTTTTAATGGAAGAATATATTCTTAGCAAACGAGCATGCCACCCAGCTGCCGCCCATGATGTCTGTGAAAAATTTAGAACGAGGCTAGGAATACTGTTATTTACAATTAGTTCTGTGTTGTAAATTCCAGTTAGTACTTGTTGGAAAGGGTCCCGTTCCAAGTCCGTCACAGGCGCGTTATCCTTGAGGACTAAGATCTTCTCCAGAAACTGTAACCTCTCCAACAAAACACAACAGTAATGAAATTGCTCTTATATTTAGTTGCTTAAAAAAAGAAATGGTCTTAAATTGGCACAGTGTAATCAATATTTATTCTATTACTTAATGATTTGTGGGTGTCTATATTCATACGAGTAGTTGCAGTTACTAGTGTTGTGTGCCGACTAGTGTCGATCTATTACTATGATCATCTTCAGGAGTGTACGCCGTGCCCGCCGCGAGCGCGTTCACTCCTGAAGATGATCATCGTAATAGATCGAAACTAGTCAGCCTATTTCCGGCTTAAATTACACGCGAGTAATCCGGTAACTTTAACCATAATTGTTTATTCCTTCCACTATGCCCGTGCGTGGCCCATACTGCCCCTTACGAACGCCATTCCGAATCTATCCGAATTACATTTTAAAATAACGCAAAAGCATCCCAAACATCGAAGGCAATGTAACGACACGGACGAAACTAAGTGGTCCCTTCACGCACGGAGAGAGCGGCCTAATGAAGGGTCGGACCCGACGTCGGTACGTAGCCGGGTTATTAAAATAGTTAATTTTGTCCTACAGGAAGCCGCTTACGGGAAATTTCCAATAACTTTGGTAATACGGTGAAATGTGAATCACGGACGGACGTCATAAGCAGTTGATTCTATTTTATGTACCAACTGGTAAATAACCGCGATGACAGCAAGCTATCGATATTGCCTCATACTAGACGAGTTCTGGGTTCAAATCTAAGTGTGTTATTTTGTTACGTCGGTGAAATTAAATGTCAACTGCTGTAACTGCATGGAAAACATCAGGAAACTTGCATGCCAGAGAGTTCACCATAATGAAAACATCAGGAAGGTTTCCTAGTGTTGCCCGAGAGTTCACCTAATCTTCTCATACTCAAGTGAAGCCTGCCAATCCGCACTTGGCCAGCGTGGTGGACTATCCCCCAGTGTGCAGCAGTGGAAAGGGTTGTATGTTGCTGTATTCCACCATACATCGGTGCGGGCTGGGTTCATTGTCCAGCTAGATTGTCGATAGTTTTTAGGCCGCTTGAAGGCTTCCGACATGCATCCACACTGTCTTATACCTGAATTATAAAGAACAAGCCTGTTTAGGTTACTGTCAAAGAAATTCTAATTTTAAACTCTTCTTTGCAGTAGCTTATGCAGAAAGGAAAAAGGCAAACTGTGTAATTTTATTACTATTATCTAAATCGAGACTGCAGATGTTATCGTTGAGTTGGCTTTAGATGCCAAATCTAAATTTGAGGGCCGCTGTGGGCCCGGCGACGAGCTGCGGCTCTTGACGGCTCTTGGCAGTTCTTGGCAGTTCTTGGCAGTTCTTGGCACCTCTTAGCATTCCAGCGTCTCGTGCCTGCCAACACCATTCGTAATCATGGCGCGTTGGATCTTTATGTTGTTGTTCAAAAACCAAATAAATTAAATTCCTGAATCATAAATTAAATTCCTGAATCTTTGGACATTAAACTTAGCTTTGCTAGTAGATTAAGCTCCAATTCGATCAAGGAACAAAATAGACCTATCTTCAGTCTTCAAATCGCACTGTACAATGTTGGGCACGGGTATGTTCTCGGAATATCAGATAACTGACCACCTCACACCACAACCCTTTTGTTGCCCCATAGCCAACTATGGGTCCGTCCCGTGCCCAAGCACGGATCTCCTCTCAGAATCAGAATGGGAGGGCTTAGGCCTTAGTCCACCACGCTGGCCAAGTGCGGATCGGCAGACTTCACATGCCTTCAAGAACATTATGAAGAACTCTCAGGCGTACAGGTTTCACGATGTGTCCTTCACCGTTACAGCAAGTGACAATTAATTTCTTCACTAACCATCTCACTGTTCAATAATTAACTTAAGGGTCCAAACCTCAAGACACCGCAGGGCTGTGAGCTCTTCCTAAGCACACACTGCCTTTGTAAACAAATCCTAGCCAATCTAATCCTTCGGCTGCGAACAAGTACCACCCCCTAAGCTTTACGGGAGGCTCTAATTTTGTTATAATGAGACAACTTTTTCCATCCCTTTTATTATGGAAACAAAGTCGGAACGCGCTAGAGCCGAGTGCCTTGTACCTCGTGCCAATTCTACAGTGAAAAAAATGTTTTTAAGCTTATTCTGTTACGGTTGGAATGGTGTTATTGCTGGTTATACTTTTCTACGGGCTTTCTTATCGTATATAAAGTCTATCCCTCAAGAGTAGCTACGAATTTGTGGCCTACTTTAAACGAGACTCTTATGGCTCTTGAAGTGGATGATTGGTGCTGCATGTTCGTTTGCTATCTTTATTCCGTTAAAAGAGTTGCTTCTTAAGAGCTGGGTCTTTATGGACTCCTGGAGCCCCTTAGATCAAATACAAGATTAGCAAAAACGATACACTGTATGACTTTTCATGGGAAGCGTAGATTTCATTGCTACAAACGTATAATTATGTAAAGCCCATAGAGCTTCGAGGAAATCGATATCGGTAAGGTAAGTATTATGTATGATGATGTGTAAGTAGTACAGCGGTGACAGCCCAGTGGCTATCGAACTCGCCTCTCACTCGAGCGGTTCGGGTTCAAACCCCAGCGGCACGCACCAATGACTTTTATAAGTTATGTGCGATTTAAGATATTAAATGTCACTTGCTGTAACGGTGAAGGACACATCGGAAGAAACCTATGCCTGAGAGTTCTTCATAATGTTCTCCAAGGCATGTGAAGTCTGCCAATATGCACTTGGCCAGCGTGGTGGACCAAGGCCAAATCCCTCCCATTCTGAGACCGTGCCCAACAGAAAGGGTTGTGGTGGATTTGTAAGTATTTCTATACCGATACACACTTATACCAAAAAAAAATCTGTGGAGTAGGTATACTCACAGATTACCCCCGGTATACTAGAGCAACGATCATTTCCTGTTATACTAACTTAATTCATATCGTTATTTAACGGGGTAGGTGTAGGACTTGTAAGACATTGTAACTTGGACAAACCTATTAGGAAGTTTTACTTCAAATTTCGTCCCAAAGGCCATCGAAAAGGCTCTTTAAGTTCCACTTTTGCCCCTAGCGCTTCCATCTAACTACCGGCCATATTTCACGTCAGGTTTTTTGTTAAGCAACCGTACCCCTCGCCAACGAATATTCCAACAAACGGAGAACATAAAATCTTGTATGCCGACGACTATAGTTTATTTCGTACATATCTTAAATAAGTGTCCCTTTAAAATCATAGCCCACGCGGTGAGATATGCCGCCATTAGGCGCGAGTGCGCGCGCCACTGAGATATTGCGATAGTTGCCCCCGTTTTTGCGAGACTGACGCGACAGGAGGAATGAAGAATCGGAGCTGGCATGGAGATGAACATGCCAGCGTAATTTGGCTGTCCCGGTAAACTTGATCATCAAATTTTGATGCCCTCATGGAACTGAGTCGATCAACGTTAAACTAATCCTTATCCTTACTTTTGATTTCATTTTTTATATATTTTATTTAATAACTAGTGGATGCCCGCAGCTTTGCTCGCGTAGAATTAGACCCATTAACAACGTCTGCCCGCGTTCGGGTTGCCCACTTGACTTCAAAAACGGCAAAGTT
>DWTT01001311.1:0-12036 GCA_018250895.1 Carterocephalus mandan | reverse complement strand
CAGTCAGTCAGTCAGTCAGTCAGTCACCTTCTCCTTTTATATATATAGATTAAAGAAGTTCATGAATATCTACACACCGAAAATACCTTACAAATATAAAGAAAACAATCCTAGGTATAATCGTTACTGATTCGAGGGCAAATTGAGGTGCTCAGCATTGCCTGTTCTGGCGAGAAACGGCAATCAAACAGAAGCCTCTGCAAATTACTTCAATACTCGCAATATGCTACATTTCATCTTAGGACATCATAAGACATCTTATGACAAGCTGGTCTAAATTCCTTAAAACGCACATATCTATGAATAGTCTTTTGTGCGTGCCGTAAGATTTGATCCCGGAACCTTGGGTGCCGAGTTTTAGCCACTGAGCTGTGAGTGGAACAAATTGAATAACAAGTTAACATGAGAGAAGTACACAGTGAAATCGCACATTTATTTGCACACCATAAACAAATTTCAACACGTCAAAGGTCCTAAAATTAAACTCCAATTGGTGCAAAATTACCGAACGAGTGGATGTGGATACCATAAATTCAACTGTCGGTGGAATTGGACGCCGCACCTAACCCGTGCGCTGCGGGCAAAAAGGCCCGATCAGCGTATTAATTACTGGACACTGACGGGTTGTAATAGGCTAAGTAATGACCCTTGTACGCTTGACGGCACGTCGGCAGGTGATGCCAACGGGCTACAGTTTCCTGGATACGCTCAGATGTAACAAAAAAGGGTAGTTACTGAGAGTTCAGAGCTGGATGTAATACTAATTATATTTATTGAAAACAAAATCTTATATTTTATCTATTATGGAGAGAAGTGATCATGACATCATTTAATCTGGCACCCTTTTTGCAGTTGAAGTAATTCTTCCTTTTCGAGAAACAAGGATCCATATAGGTATCTAATACCTATAGTAACCAAATAGATAAAATGTTCATTACATAACATCACGATTTAATACTTCTACAATTTGATTTGAAAATAGAAGAATATCATGGACCAAAAGCAAATATGCAAACACAAATATACCTTTATGGATGGTAAATTTTTTAGTAAAGCATAGGGTCACGTGACGTGGAGGATGTCGGTGGATGGCCATCAGAAGATATTATTATGCAAAGCAACAAAGCAATTATTGTTTTAATATTGTTGTATTTACTCGTGTGTTTAGGCAGTCAATGGTATTTATTTAAGAGTAATTTTAGGATATTCATTTATGTAACAATCACACGTTTCATCCCCCACTCGCTTGACAGGAATTCTGCCTATTGTAAACAATAGAATAAACATACAAAGTAAAAGTGAAAAAGTATCAGGATAGCATGACGCGAAGGTAGCGCATCCAGTAGGACATGCGGAGGTGTCGGCGGGCGGCCATTAGTGGATATGAAAGAACAGGTCAGCGCCGGTCCTAATCGACGCCGCAATCCATCACCCACGTGAATAGGTGAGCTTGTACTGTCGGCAAATACATTTACCGTTTGCTTCCGAATATATTGCGAGGATTTGGCTTTCTTTGCGATTTTTGGCATGTTCTCGATTTGTCGAGGTATGATTGATGTTTTGTATAAGAATTGATTTTACTGTTAGACATAAAAATTCTTGGAGACAGTTATATGGAAGACTGAAAGAATAAGCATGTTGAAGTGACAGTGAGCAGGCCATGCCGTTCGGAGGATTTATAACCGGTGGGGAATGAAATTCGAAGTCTCAAGCGGAGACCACGACTTGAAAACAGAAGCACAGGCTGCCCTACGACAAGGTGGACTGATGACTTCAAGAGCAAAGCGGAAAACCGCTGGATTATCAACTCATAGGACATCAAAATGCTGATGGATCGACAGAGAGAATTATATTCGTTTACAAAGAAACCTCGCGTAAAAAAAGGATTGAAATAAAATTTTTGGTCAAAACCATATAATATAGTAAGCCGCTAGCCAGCTTTTGTTGCTTTCCTTGGCTTATCTTTGTGTAATCGAGGAGTAGTACCATAATTTTGCGGACTGTACAAGACTAGTACGGCGGGCAATTTCACCGCACGTGCGCGGTCGCTGATCGATCATCTAATGCGACAATTATTGCTACTAAACGAACGACATTCCCAGCTGGACTGGCTTTACGAAATCCATTCTAATATCTGCCAATTCAAACGAACCTTCTATTTTTAAAAATAATTTTGAAATAGATTTAAAATCACATGTATCCTACACGGACAAAACCGAGTTAGCATCACTTTGGAACTAGTCTAGCTAAGTTCTTAAACATTATGTTAAAAATTAATCAAATAGACTTTATTCACATTATTTACATTTGCGTCTCAGAAGAAGAATGTGATATATTTACAACTTGGCACATGTTACGATACGAAACATTCCAATATAATTATGTGTAGAAGTCTTCCTGTGCGTACAACTACGATCGCGAACAATCAGGAGAGCAAGGCGAAAACCTCATTTCATTAAAGAGAGGCCTTATGTACGATTGTTGCCTACCTCTTAGTGCTGTGCTGTGAGATCAGGTTGCGCCATCGAAACACAATGTAGGATAATTTGTAGTAAAGTAAATACCATGCTATGACGCAATAAGACAATGTAAAAGTGATAGAACTAGTTACAGAATAAATACATGCAATAAACCTATTTTTTATACTTCAATCTGTTTCCACGCATCCCAGCATTTCCCGCACGCGCGAACCCGATCCAATCAGCCCAGCATTAGAGAAGCGCATCTGCGGAATCTGATTTCGCGCCATAAGGTGAAGCCGCGTCTCATCTGCTAATCCATTAGCTACCTCGCGTTCCATATTTAACTCTGCCCCTCCCCTCCCCCTCTACAATTGTCCGATCTCCGCACATGTCGCTGCCCCACGTTCGTATAAAATTTGATAAATTGCACCGCCAACATGCGAACTACCCTCTTAGCTTAAACGGTGCGTATTCCACGGCCCTCGTACTTCCAGCGACCCAATACTGACTTTATACCCGCACTTTACTGCTGCTTTCAGATTGATCGTTTATAATATTAGTAACCGTCGTTTTGTCATCTCAAATACTCTATCGAGTGGAGCAGAACGTATCTTAGAACCGGGAATATAGGATTCAAATTGCCAGTTTTGTTCATCAAAGATGATTGTAAGGTTTGTCGAGCGAAATGGTAAATGCACTTTGGTGAATGCCCGTGCAGTAACTGATTCCGAGGGACGGGTGGTTAAGATAATGCAGATGTTTCGGAGGGACGCAAAGGTGCCCTTCGCGCACCCTCGAATTGATGACAGGAGTTATCCCGGTTAACGTTTTCAATTAATATAAATGCACGCCTGAACATGCCTCTCCACGTCACGGACGCCGAAGTCTTACGAGACGCAAGTTTATTGTACCGAGCGACCGCGGAAGCCGTAAAAGAGAGGTACGAGTAGATGAGCACTCTTGTTTTTACAGTCCCGAGATAAAATTACGCGAACCGCAATCCAATTTGGTTCATAAAAATTGAATTCCAAACTTCGCTCACTCGTTTACAGTTGGAAATGAATAAAAACGATCCATCAATTGCGAATCGCACGGGCGCACGGCGAAACTTTCACCGGAGCAAAATCGATATGAAATTAGCTAATGGAAACTTGATAGCCAACAAAAAATGAAATCCCGAAAGCCCCGTGAGCGCATTCGCGACAATAAATCTGTGCATTTCGCCCTCGCCGACAGATGGCGCATTAGCCGCCCCTACACAGGTAACCTTATACCGCGACGGGCGCTAGCATAAAGCGCTGGATAAATTGAGGTACATTTTATTAGGTTTAAATGCGAGCGATGCGAGCGGTGCAAGCGCTTGACGGGTGGCAGGTAACTGCATTAGACACGTACAATAGAATATTCAATTATGGTAATGCGAGGTGGTCCGGGACATGTGGGCGATTGTGCGCGCGGCCGAACGACGTTTTTAGCGCAGTTGAATGTTCGGGATTACGTCGCCTATTTGAAACGCAACGGTCGGATTATGGCGCATTTGGCTCCTCAATGGCATTCTAAAGGATTGGCGAGGGGAGAACGTCACGTTTTAGAAATGTAATTAAATGAACTGAAGTTGATAAAAGTATAAAAACATGGGCTTGCATGAATACTTTTTAAAACAATAAATTTACAAAAATTACACAGCCAGATCACGTTACGAAACATTCATGATTATGCAATATTCCTCATGTCACACCGGGACGTCGATAAGCCCAGATAAGTCTGCTGATGAAATAATAGTAGAACAATTAGAGATTACAGCAGGAAGCCGAGCGGCGTCAGTGTCCGCTGGGTGCGGCGGACGCGCACTAAGCACTCTAGTTCTTGATGCTACCATTACTAGAAGTGGCACGTTCTACGTTGGTACTGGTAGTAGAATCTTGATAGAGGATTAAATTCGGTTAGGGCTGTACTACATTGTAGTATCATTTTTGTGTTCCAGTTGGACAGATGTTTTTGTCAAACTTCTGTAAAGTTAAACAACTTAGTTATGAAGAGCATTTCATCTGTCACCAACATTTAATACAATACCTAAAAAATACTAACTGGGCTGATGCAAGTTCTTACGCCACGGGTTAGTTCTGTTCTGTAACAACTTTACAAATATTACGTCTTGTTATTTATTATTGTAATTTTTATTTCCCACTAACGTAGTGGAGGCATATGGGTGTGGTGGTACCCATTACCATAAAAAGGGCTGTGGTGGTATTTTTAATGTTATTATGAAACAAACCATTCATTAATTCATTAATATCCAGTCTCACGACGAACTGATTACACTAGGTTTTCACCATGGAAGACGACCGGTCTCGACAGCGGCCCAGTGGTAGTAGTAGCTGGTATTCCCTGGCTCTTCCAGCAGCGCGCCAGGTCTCAGCGAACTCCGCCGCCGCCGACTGATGTGACGGCGTGACAAAGATCCGGCGACAACAATCCGCGTCAATTTGCGAGCTGACAAGGTGCGGTCGCGGCCGCTGCGCCGCCCGTTCGACGTTAGCTACGCAGTTTAGTTGGATAGTTTTATCATTTCTGATCAGGTTGACTACTCAAAAGATAATGTTGTTTAAAATGTAGCCTATAATGTAAAAAATATATAGGTTCTGTATATACCGGTGCAGTAGGAGGCGCCAAGGTAATAGTACCATGTCAGCCGTGTGATACCTGTTTTTAAAGCAATCGTACCCGAGCCACACGTAGCTGTGACATACTGGGACAAAACTCATGAGTGCACCAATACCAACTAATTCATATTTCTTTTTATGTATTTACGAACAAGCAAATGGGCAGTCCGTAAGTCTTCGCCGTCGCTTGATTATGGAATAACAAGAGGAATTGTCGGTATCGTCTGCGTAAAAGCTTTTTTCAAGTGAAATTGTTTTATTATAACAGAGCGAACTTCGATGGTATTTCTCAGTTTGAACTACAATGCAGCCAAATGTCAACAAAAACTGAAACGAATCACACTAAGCACGCTCCATCATACGAGTAACATCACGTCTTCTCGGGCTTCGGAGAGCCCGCGCTCCCCTCCGCCGTGGTCCCCCGTGCGCCGCTAGGGCGTCCCCTAGGCTGCGGTTTAGCCTCTACGAATGGCTGTCTATTGTTGACAGGGATTTATAATCCAGCAGTCGATTCCCGCTGATCGCAAACCACATCAATTTAACTGCTAAAGGTACCGTGAAAGATTCCATGAAATGAATACAGGTTGAATTCTTGGTAAGAAAGTCAATTAATTCTACAGATTGATCTTGCATCAAACGAAGATATTGTTTCTACCTAATATGACGCCTTTGTTTCCAAAAAAGGGTAGGCAGAGGTGTGTGCGCCGTAGTGCACATCCACATTTCACCAGTTTTGTTCATAATATAATATAACGCCTGTATTTCCCCGAAGGGGTGGTGATGTGTTTACACCCACTCTTCATCAGTTATTTTTTCAGTAGGTGGTGAGCCTATTGTCATACGCCAGGCACAAATCCAAACTGAGCTACGAGTACTTCTGAAAATTTCGAGTTAACCAATAATAATTTCCCCAACTCGACCACAACACATACGAGTATTCGCTGCGACCCATAGACGTCCTACTGCTGGGCACGGGTCTCCTCCACAGACACTTCTGCGGGAGGTCTAGAGCTTCCCCACCACGCTGCTCCAATGCGGATTGGTGGAGGGGTTAGTGGCCAACCATCCACAAACCGACCGCGCCCGTCGTTGCTTAACTTTTTCGATCACATTGAATCGAAGCGAGCCATTGGGCTATGGACGTTACGAATAATACAAGTATTACGAGTACCTATATAATACGAGTAAGTAATTCCTGCGTCAAATCGAACGAGTAATATCGAGACGTTCATTAGCCGTCATTAGCAACGGCGGGCGGTAGTGGGGCGGTGCGTGCCGGCCGCGCGCGCCCGCGGATCGCCCTGTTTGCGGCCGCGAGTAAATAGTTACGACGCCCGCTAATCTGACGAGCGCGCCCGCTCAGCGCTGATTGCTGATCCACGTGATAATTACCGCAAGTCGGCAGGGCGTCATGATTGGATTTTGATATTGTTCTTGGAGACCATAAATGTACGAGTATACTGTAGTCTTCTCCAGCAAACAACACATCGTCATTCAAATTGCCAAAAATGTATGTATGTATGTATCTCCATTTTCAGTGGAAAAAATTACAGAGTGGATAACTTTCCAAGAGTTATTTGACTCTCTTATTATAAAAAATAAAACAGTAGTATTCTGTGGTATGCACTACCTCAAAGGACATTTATTTGTCCGGCGAGGCAGAGCAGCTATTGCGGCATGTACCGACTCAGGAGGCTAACTTTGTTAGATGTTGGGAACTATTATCAAAGCGTTACAACAACAAAAGGATCATCATAATATCTTCATCATCATATCTAACAATGTTTTAAAACGCCTCTTGAGTCAGAGGAATCTTGCATCAGAGTCAGCTGGTGGGTTGAAATTAATGGTGGACACAACTAATGATTGTCTAGCAACCATTGCAAATTTAGTTTTAAATTTTTGTATCGATTTTTGTATGTCTATCACCTGACGAATTGTACACTCGCCTTTTAAGCAGTTAAAGGTCTGTGTAGAATAGTACAATGTAATACATTACTAAAATAGTTTATAGTCTGTGAGTGAATGTATGCTACGTCAAGTTGAAGTCTGTCAGATTGCATTAATTTAATATCCGGTTAGAAAAGAACGTTGTGCTGACTTGTGATAAAGTAATATAATAAGACTTCTGCTTCTATTAGAATAATCTTTCATTTTTCATTAATCAAGAACAGTCTGCTTTCAGACCACAAGACCAGTTAGTATTGTCGATAATTTTACAAACTCTTAACTACTACTTAGTTAGGTACTTGACAATAATTTTACGAACATTTACGTAGTCTTGTAGACTCTAAACCTGTTTTGAAGATGCTCTTAGTAACTTTTCAGTGTACCTTGGATACTATTAATAGGACTTTAGATACGGACTTTTTAACAAAGCATCACATACTTCATATACATAAAATCCCTAAAATAACAAATTAAAAATTAAATTGTGCCTTTGCTTATGCCATTTTTTAGCGTCAAAACTTAATTCAATCTAAAAATTTCATCAGCTTTATCAAGGCTAGGTGCTTCATTGCAACAATCAAATTTGTTCTATTTCATACGATGACAACGGGGCGCTGTAAAACGAACGGCAATACTCGTAAACGTGTAATCCGCTTGGTCGTAAAACGCGTAAAAATATAATTTGGCGGCGCCGCGGCGCGTAATTACGCCCTACAATCAACGCGCGGCGTAATCATTACGCAATGCTTCTGCCCTGCCACACTGATAGCGTTTTTATTTTAGTTAAATGGAATTTGGTCAGGGAGCCGCCACCAACCTCAATTTATTTGAGTTGGTCTATTGCAGTGGTGATATAAAATGGTCAGTTGACAGCACTTAGCTCTTAGCTCCATGATCATTTAAACATGGATTTCATAGGTAAAGACCTAATAATTATGTGCGCAGACTAATGATTGTGCTGAGTATGGAAACAATATTTTTCGTAATCGCACACCCAATCTTGTTTCAGTATTCTGCTAAAACTAGTTCATAACACTTTAAAAAAATTATTTATTTAAAAATTAACTTACATGATTTTTAGTCTACCAAACCCTTGTTGGCCTACAGCGCACAACATACTTGTCCAATCGCGTCGTCTGGCTCTGGTTTATTTTAGCTTACGTTTGAAACGCCTCACGTGTGTAAACGCTCTTTTTGGTAATCCGCGGTTTACTTTTGAAACTTAAGTGTCATTAGAATATTCCCGATTGCTCCCGAAGGCGTATTTTTAATGCCGTGCGCGCGATAATGCGCAAACTTTAGATTGAAATTTGATCTGCGTGCTATTACACGCGTAGAGATAATTCATTGCGCTGTACCTATTACGCGCATAAATGTAATTGTTATTGCCGCCGCAGATTTGGCTCTAATTTTTGAACGTCAGAAGGATCTGTTTATATTTATTTCTAATTATGTGTGCACCAATTACCATGTGGAAACTGTATACCCTGCGCTGTTGCTACGGGTCTTGCTACCCGTCTGAGACGTGGAAGTCAGACGGGCTATTGCTATGTCTAGCTCGCCGACCAAGTTGCAGCCGGTAACTCTTCAAATACGCCTACATCATGGACGTTATTGAGAACTTACCTCACAATGTCAGACAAATTCACCAGTTATGTTCAGATCCCATGTCTAGTCCACCAATTAATACTTTGCTCGATCCGGAAATCGAATCCAGGTCTTGCAGTTGCGCTTTCGAGCACAAAACCAAGGAGGCTAGGAGTGCTTGTTATAGATTTGTACCCAGACCAGACCTCCTTAGCAACAGGTGACATTTTCAACCCTCGCCCTGTCACAGCTCGGTTGTACTTAGATATACAAAGTCCAATCGCTAGTGCCGGTACCTAACTGTTAACTGTCAACTCATCCACAGCAGCTATCACAATGTTTGTTCCATAACGGTAAAGGTGTCATTATTTTCCGATAATTGGTGCAAATATTATATTTGGCTGCTCTCGTTATCCATTACGAATGCGCATTAGATAACTGCTGTTGTGTTGCCGGAACAGTTATCGATAACGTTAAGTAGTGGTCATCGAAACTATTATTTAGAATGTTTTGTTGTTTGGTACCTAAACAAAACGATAAGCTATCGCGAAGAGGGTTGCAAACAATATCCATTCACATTCAATTCGTATAAATTAAAAGTAGGTAAAACTTAGGTAAAACTCTGAAGGTACCTTGAGAACTAAGAATACGTCATGCCGATTTATGCCTGAAAGTACTGAAATACTGTAAATTCCTGCCATCCAATACTAGCGAAATGGGGTGTAGTATGACTATTGACAGTTCTCTACCCGAGGATGCTCGACATCTTGGCCGAGTACTATGTTGAAAAGGATGAGAAGTTCGTAAGCAGGGACCGATTTGACGCAGGTAACGTAACCCCTTCGAACCACGGAAGCGCCCATAAAATTCTGCCACTGATGGTCACCCATAGTCATTCGTACAATTGTCGCGAATTGTAGGGCTATGAGCGCTTCTGCATAAGCAACAGCTTAATAATAATATCGTCTGTGAAAAACTAATCTCGTAGCAAGTTGGAAAACGTAACACCAAGCTAGCTTCGAAGCAGCGCAGGACTGCGCCGCTCGCCGGACATAACCCAAGCGGCGGACAGATCAGCGGCACGATACCGGACCAATCCGACCAATAATCCGTTTACTTTTATCTCTACCCCTTGTCTCCGGCCACGTATGCAGTGCGACGGCGATCGACCCTAAGCAACCGAAATAGAACCTAAGTTTAAATGATCAGACGTGTATGTAATTTTGTAAGAAATGTCTGTCAAAGGATGTTATTACCTGCAGGATATAAAGACGATAGCGTCCCCGGGCGAAATGCAGATATCAAAGCTACACACACATCGCTAGTCGTAGAGACGTATCCGCTAACAAATGCATTGTGTACTTGTACTAGCCTGCAGCTTTCAGTAGAAATGTTGAATTTCTGGAATGGAATCTTGGTAGTTCATCTAATAATATTTTTCAGTCGTGAATCACATCTTTGAAACTATTGATGAGAACAATAAATTAATTTTGTTACACAATAGAAAAAAATCCCGCCTGAAGATGTGTGTCTCATTGATGAATGAAGCACGTGAACGTGTTTATAATAAACCTTCCCGATTACATTGAATTGTGTAAGTAAAAAACTTTTTTAGACTCCGTGGCGAAGTATGAATACTAGGCAGTAACCCCGACTGACCCGTGGTTTGTGGATTCAAATCCCGGCCGGGCGTATATTTATTTCGCATATAAATATTGATTCTTGGGTCATAGGTGTTACGGTCACGTGGGTAAGTACAAAGTAATTCGAGTTACGAGCACACTACCTAAACAGCAACATTTCGCCTATGTTGGAGAAATCTTTCGCGGTCTCAACAAAAAAAGCTGCTTAACTTCAGAAAAAAGGTAAAGGTAATAAGAAAAGAGCAAAACGAGCGCAGGAATAATTTGATGCTTTCACCCCGCTGTCCTCATCGTTTCTTTCCTAACGATCAGCAAATAGAAAACAACTCCACAATCCGCTGATTCGGGCCCCGGGCTGCCCGCGCCCGCTTTACGACGGCGCGGCGGTGCTGGCGCGCTCGGCAAGCGCGAGCCGACTCCACCTCTTGAAGCCTGTATGGTTTGGAAACATTTAAAAAATTTTATAAATAAATATCTTGGACATTCTCACACAAGGCCATCTGATCCCAAAGTAGGCGCGAGCCTGTGATATGGCTGTCAGAGACTGATATACATACATACAGATATATTTTTAAACACATACTTAAATAGATAATATTAACATCCAGACAGAACAAATACAAGTGTTCGTTACACGAATATTTGTCCTGAGTGAGCAACAGACAGGGTCACCGATTGCGCCAACGGGCCCGTCGGTGAGGTGAGAAAAGAGGTACCTCCAACCATTCACAAGAAACTGCCTCCTCGGTCTAGTGGTCGCAGAGCAATCGATTAGCGCGTAAGCTGGTTTCGAGCTCGGTATATGATATCGAGATGCTCATTGTGCATTAATATGGTGCATGGAAATTATGATATAACTGGTGGAACGAAACGTCTTACACGAAATTATAACTAGAGTAAGATTTTCAAGGATTTCTTGCAATAATGAGGGAATAACCAGTGAATAAGTATGAACATCAGCTTAGGCCTTCGCCTCTAATGGATTGGAGCAAACAAGAATCAAAGAACCTTCTGCGGTTCAAATCTCCAAGGATCCCCGAAAGCGCCAACAGTTTGTTTATGCCCGGCTGGTGGGCGGCGATTGAAACCCATAAACGAGACCTGCGCTTTTACTGCCGCCCTTCGAGGACAACGCCATGGCGGTTTACGTCCAACACTACAGACCACTGTTTAAAACAAAGGGCGTCTTTTCAATGTAATGGTTACTGGAATAAGATAAGGATTTGAAACTGTTGATAAAACAGAAAGTAAACTCGAACAAAGTAAGATTTTATGTGACTGAAAAAGCAAAATCTATCTTACATAGCAGTAGATCGTATGTCACAGATTAACTTATTTTATACAGGCACATTGTAAGTCTGTAAAAGTGCGTCATATTTACAAAATATAATTCGTCAATTTAATTGTTTTAATAAATCTGTTATTTCTTCTGGAAAAAGTGGAAAGCGATTCAGTTTTCCATACACAGAAATATGATGTCGCTGTAAATAGTAGCTTTTACGCCGCACCATTTCCTTTCAACAAAAGTATATTGCCATTATCAATTTATGATTGCGGTTCGATTCTCGTAACTTCACAGCTTTTCTTCAAAAACATGTTATGAAAGACTAGCAAATTCCAAGCGTGTCTCGGCCGGATTCAATGGCACAGAATATTATGCATTCAATCTTGACAATGGAAACATGGATGTTAACAAGCAACTTTTGTAGTGCGAAAGTTACGCTCTATGCA
>DWTT01001310.1:0-12040 GCA_018250895.1 Carterocephalus mandan | reverse complement strand
ACTGTTTCCAGCATTGAAAACAACCGGGACCGACGGCTTTACGTGCCCTCCGAAGCACGGTAGCGTCCATGAATTTCCCATTCACAAACCGACCGCGCCCGTCATTGCTGAACTCTTTCAACAACAAAATATTAAATATATGTGTGTGTGTTTGTGTGCCAAACCAAAGGTACGGTAATGATTTCTTTTATAAATTCAATGTACTTCTAATTGATAAAATATAGAAATTTAGGTTTTTTGCACTTCTTGTTCATATTAACTGTGCCAAATTTCATACATCTCTGTCCACGTAATTTTCGTAAAAAGATAGATTTTGCTTCACGAAATAAAATTACGATAACTTATATACCTTCAGAACTACGTTATTTGCAGTCGAATGAAGTCTTTAGACCAGTAAAGAATAATAAATATAATTATTAATTCCGGACAAATTGTGCATTTTAATTAATTTAAATATTTTTTATACGAAACCATACATTGTTGCTCTTTTATGTTTGATTAATACCGATTATTTATAAGCGAAGTTGATTACAGTAATTAATCAACAAAGATTGCAATTGTCGATAACACGTGATCGATATTTTACAAGTGACAGGGCTGTGGAACAATTATGTGGGCGCGCGTCTGGAATATTGACCAGCCATGCCATGTTGGTTGCTATGAGGCCTATTTATGATCGCATTATTACATGATCCATCTCAAGACCTGATAATCTTATAATTTACTACAAAAATAATTTTGAAATATTTTTAATGTTTGCTATAGTCAGCATATAACTTTAGTTGGTATGATAAAAAATATGAAAACAGTTCTCGATAGCATTTACTTTGCATTCCATTAATTTAATTCAATGGATTTTTGTTTATTATACTCATCATAATTTTAATCTAGATTAAATGTCTCAGCATGAAAACATAAAACTAAAACAATTTAACAAAATTAGTAAAGACAGATTATTATTTTGCAAGGCATACATTTTTTAATCGATTTGTTATAAATTAATAACCACAAATTTACCTCGCCGAAGTTATTGTTGACATTGTGGGGCACGGGGTACGGGCCCCCGGGCTGCTGGTAGTAAGCGCAGTTCATGATCAGCCCATCCAGATCAGTGCACTATGCGGTCACCGGTCACGTCACTCGCGGTACCAATTTTCCGGACTAAATCTCGGAGCAATTATCGTAACGAATCGATGCGACGGACGAATCTCGCCTACTAATTGCAGGGTGTACGTACGGCGCGGTCGTTCTCGCTCGCTCGTGGCCCCGCTCTGCGTGTTTGTTTACGGGGCGGCGTCGGCAGGGCGGCCGCTGGGCGGGCTCGGCGTATCGCACGCTTGTATGAACTAAAGCACGCGTTGATCTCTGATCAAACCAGAGAAACCAAACCGAAAGTTACACTTACTGGAAATGTTTTATTCCATTTTTCAAATTTGTTACATAATGATCTTTGATCAAAAGAGAGAAACTAAACCAAAAGTAACTTTCTGGTGATATTCTATACTAGCTTTCATGTTTGACAAAAAAAACCGTTGCAAATTAATTAGTTCCATACTCTATAGCAGTCGATAAACTAAAAACTCTTAAAAGTATGTTAGTTATATTATTTAAAGAATGTAAGATAGAAGTAAAGAAAGAATATTCATTCATCTACACTAACTTAAATGAACGTTTACCTTTTACAGTTAAAAGTTAAAATTTACAGTGAGACGAAGCCGTTTTCACGTACATAATACCTTCATAACAGGCATTGACGCATTGTATACGTAACCAAAGCTGAATAGTGACCTACTGAGACCATCTGAAAGGGCTGAGAAGAAACTGGAAGCGGGATTAACAATAAGTACACGCTCATGCGAGCGCGGCGGGAGCGTCGCGGGCGCAGCGCAAATTACAATAATTACGTGCGCACGCGCCGCCCTGCGCCACCTAAAATCACTATCATTTGCGCATGTTATTCTATTCCCTACAAAACGCCCGGCTATCGTAGACGACATCTACTTTGTTGCTTTGCAATTGTTGAATAACGGTACCTTTGTAGGGAACTAATCTAAAGATTTGTAATTATTGCCGCCATGCTCACGCGGGACGTTCGAGATGTGTATAATTTTTGTAAGAGTTGTTTGTAGTCATTTATGATAAAAACGATAATGTGATAACGAGATTCCCTGTTGTCCGTTGCACTAAATAAAAGTTGTCTTGTATAATACGAATACGAACAGATTTTAGCGTTTCCATTTTATTCAACTTATACATTTTCAAATATGTGTTTATTACATGCTTTTTGCATTTTATTTCAACATCAGCTGCTTGCAAGATTTAAAAACATCTGTTACTTTATCATATGACTAGGTTTGTCGTGATATCAACATTGTAAAGGAAAGTGCATCCTGTCATGAGAGCGGTATCCGCCCCCACCCGGATTGGATGTAAAAAATGGACCAATTTTTATAATAGTCGATGGGGTCACGATCCCGATGTACTTTATTACAAACCGGAAACATTTATTACCTTTTTGTGGCGAAAAAATACTTGCCTACTGTCATTAAAATTTCTACTCAAATTGTGGGATTGCAACAGCTGGGCAGCGTATGATGGAATAGTTTTGAATTAAATCTGCTCAATGATTGATAAACTTTTAGATATATTTTATTTTAACGTGCTAAGAATAGCAAAAAAGCAAAAGATAGCATATCTAGTTCGCAGCCAAATCTACGATAGAGTAAAAAAGATTGAATCTAGTTTTTGTGTGCATTATCATACCAAAGTAACAGTTTGTCTGAGTTTTAAGTGTTAATTATCTTTGTACCATGTATTTGTAACCAACCATATGTAAGATATCTATGCCTTATACGCATAGGTAACTATGTTCTGTTATAGAACAGATGCACCAATTCCGTATTAACAAACAAAAAAAAAATACGCCGCAGAAAATAATAATAGTTCAAATATTAACGAATCTGTTGCATTTTTATTTGCATTTGTTATTGTATGAATTTCTATCGATAATTGTGCCCTAACAAGAGTGAATGAGTGAGTGAATGGAACAGGCGTTGCTCTTACATTGTTAGTGCGGCGCTGGGCGGCTGGGCGGGCCGAGGGCGGAATCGCCAGATGCGCGCGCGCCGCTCGCGTGCTTGTTACGCCTTATGATATGTCACTGAAGTATTAATTAAAAGTTATTTAATTATCCTCAATTAATTCGAGTTTATTGAATATGTCTGTTTCAATTTTATGCTGTTAAGATAAAAGCAAATTGAAGTAAGCGTTTGTGGTCGCGCGCCTTGAGGTAGTATTAACTGATCGATTGTGTTCAGTTGCATTGGTTTCGGTTGGGAGTTGGAAGAGTGACACAATTTCTTGAGCGTTTAGCAAATTTAACAGTTTACTCACTAAAGCCATGTTGAAAACCGTTGGATCGCCTGTAACCTTTTCGGGCGACGATCGAGTAACTCTCTGCCAATCTCTAATAGAGCAGCGTAGTTATCTGGTGGTGCTAGTAGATAGTGGCTACAGCCTTTTCATTTGTGAAATGACACCCGCACCGTGACTGGGTAGTGCAGGTTACAGCTAAGAAACATGGCTATTTACATAAGTAGTTGTAAGGAATACCGTAGACTATAGAGTGTTTGTTTGACTTAATTAATAATCCAAGAGATTATTAATTATACCTCTTTGCTAATGTTGAATGTACTTATGTACTTTAGTGGTGATTTTACCTTATAAAATATTTAGAAGTTTTAGTGTAGAGCGAACAGTTAAGATGTATAAATTATATATTAAAACATTATTTCACTTGTATTTAAACATTGTTTAATGTTTTAATCAAAATTACAGCAGCCAGTGTTCCGTATGTTAAATTTACTTGTTATATAAGCTTACTAACTACTTAAATAAAGGAGCGCCATTGTATTTGACTGTACTATACCTACTAACGACAATGCTTTAACTTTGGCTGTAGACTATCTTTAGTAATAGGAGGAATAATACATTTACGGTGTTTCCTCGCATCTGCACTTACGTCACACAAAGTAACGATTGTGTCCTCTCCGATTGGCCGCTTGCACAATACGCAGGAGGTAAGGCAAGGGTGCACGGCATCCGATTGCAATCTTACACCTACTTCCGCTCAACTGTGTGGATTCGCATTTCAAGCAATCATTTGAACAAGCATTCGAATAGCGCAATGTGTTGACACTTTTGTTTATATCCCCATATTTTACAGAAATATATATTTATGTGAATCTAATAGCCAAAGCATAATATTACCGTATTAAAACTCCTTTTTTGTTTTTGATTTAAACAAATAAAATTTTCATACACGAAATTTAAATCCACGAATGATACTGACGCGAATGTTAAACCTGCTCCGAGTGTAAAAAAGCGTGAGAATTTTATTACCGAAAGGAATATTTCAAAAACTGGACATGACAGATAATTCAATATTCCATACATAAGATTTCACTCGGCCAGATATAATCTCCTGTGAAGTGGAAACATTGTTCAAATTTCAGTCACAACACGTGTGATTCTCCTTTTTGATACGAATGCATGCATTGTCGCGTAGGCCGCTTTGCCCCATTCATTGCTCTCTCAATGCACGTACCTACATTCAATGATGGGACATTTGACGACCGTTTCCTATGCAAAATTTTGGATAATCCCGGAATAAAGGTTCGGATTTGAATGCTTCCGCTGCGCGAAATGAAAGATAGTGTTGGGCACAATGCATCGTTGGGAGATGTTCATTTGGCGAGGTGATGTGATATTGTCATTGAGACGTCACTCGAGGACACTGTTTACAGACATAATAGGATTAGTAGTGAACACTGAATGGTACCAAGTTATGCTTAACTTTTTGTTGAGCTGGTATTAAGCGTTGTTGAAATATGAAATTGGAGTACCAATTGTGACGTATTAAATACACATTGAAATATTCATCATTCGAATTACAAGTTTCGTCGAAATATCGTATATAGTTGTCTACTCAGATTAGAGAAAGGTTGGCTACTACTCGTAGCCATTTAAATTTTCTGCGACATTATATTTCGGTTTCTTCAAGCCGATGCAGTATTTTTCACTATAGCCGCCTCTTTAAGCATTAAAAAACAAGTGAAGTCATACGAAGTCAATATTTAAAAAAAGTGTTGCCGATTTCATACGACCTCCGGAAATATGTAATATGTGAATATGTTTTTATGAGCATACCAGTTTTAATATGGAGCGGTTCTGTTACTAAACATTACAAAAGACCCCGTTCACCTCTTCAACAATCAGCAGCATCAGACCGGGAATGTTAGAGAGACACTACTACATATTTCATTTAAATGTATACACAAACCTAACACTGACTGGGTTTTCCGAACTAGCGGTGGAGCGTTCAGAGCCTGTCTCATGCGAGCGCCGGCCGCAGCGCGCCAAACAACAAAATAAACCAGCAAACCCGTGTAATAATGGTGTTTCCACCCTATAACAATAACTGCGTAATAGTCGAGAGCTTTTACGAGCTTTTGTATGCTTGTCGAAGCTTCCACTCCACGTTTTTTGTGATGAATGCTGCTCGTTGCGCAGTACATCACTTTACGACTAAAATATTTTATTGAATACTTACTCCGCGCTTAAAGATTGAGCATTGATGAAGGAGGGCTCCGCGGTTTACGATTGGTCCTTTTGTCACATTGTTGCTATCACGAAATACTTTCTCTGGCTGAAAGGGTATTGAATATCATAAACTGTTACTTGTACTAAACAAATTTCAAAGCAATGTGTTATGGCTTATTCTGTTTCCCAGTTTCTGTTATCCATTTCTAGATGGATAACAGTTACCAGTTTCTGTTATCCATTTCTAGATGGATAACAGAAACTGTACTATAAGAAACTGCTCTAAAATGTATGATCCACGTTTTACAAGAAACGTAAGTAAATAGAATTAAACCATCCCCGCAGATCTTGCGAACAGGTTAAAACTTCTAAAGAACACATACGAGTACGAGTACATAGTCAGAATCGTTTTTATTCGTGCATCTTTCCTTGTACATCAACGGCGGTCACTTAGTAATAATTTCATCCTCCTACCATTGGACTTCCAAAGGCCAATCAACAATAAAGTTATAAAGATAATAGATACCTATGTATAGCTAACCTAACACGTCGGTGACAATCAAAATATGTGTTATACTAAGCTACAACCCATAGACGTCCCACTGCTGGGCTCGGTTCTCCCCCACAGACATATCTGCAGGAATTATATACCTACACCACCTCGCTGCTTCAATGCGGATCTAAAATACATAATTTTAGTTGGACACACTTTGTTTTTTAACATGCTGTCTTCAGAATATCTTCGTAATAACAGTCAAAATTAATGTATTGGCAACTATTAGTCGATGCAAAATAGCAGGCCACAGCCTACTTTACTTCAAATTAGTAGACAGTACCTACTTAAACATAGATTGACGATAGCACACATATGACGCTACGTGATAAAACGTTTTTAAATCTTAGCATTTATTTCAACTAGAGATGATTGTGAGATAAAGTGGCCGTCGCCGCGTATAGATGCTCTGTTGTTGGATAAAATTAATAGCAGCTATTAAACCGCGAAACACTCTTAAGTAAGTCTTCATTAATTTTCCGCGACGGACTACGCCTACTAATGCTCGAGATGGCCCGGCGATAGATTTATTAATTAGCAATAATTTTGTAGCTGTACTTGGTATTATTAGATTATAATTAAAGGTAGATATCTGTATATATATCCTATATCTGAACAAAAACATAAATGTGAAAAATAGAAAGTCAAGATGGAAATTCATTTTTCTCAGCTGCCTCGCTACAAAATGATCTAAGATGTAAAATAATACCAAGTATCAGAGCCGTTACGTTTCACACATCATAACTTTAAGAATGTGCAGCTTTCTTCAATTAAAATGGGATAACTTGTTATGTACTTTGATATGGATAATTTAGGAAGTTTGAAAGTCAAAGTTAAAAAAATTACTAGAAAGATTGTCTTAGGTATCTATGTCTCTTTTTAACATCACGTAAGACATATTTATAATCGCAAGTATTGAATCTTATGATCAGTACCTACCATACGTATTGAACATAAGTTAAACAAAAAAAACTCATCCCACAAACATCAGCCTATTATTATATGCACAGAAAATTATTTCATATCGTATTTTTACTTCATATAAAGCGGGGCGTTATATATTTGAGCCACTCTTACAATGCCATTTTTCACTGCAACGACTTAAATCTTACAAAGGCAATAAAATCAAAACGCATAATTATACACTTAACCGTATAATTTGAGAGTCATTCATTAAAATTCAACTAAAGATGAGAACAACAAAGTTCTTGGGGAATCACAAATCAAACGCAACTCGGCAGTGGCCGTAGGCGTCGTAAAATCGGAGGCAGCTTAGACCTTCTTAGCTTTTCTAGATAAAGATTTATCCCATAATACCATGTTGCTTTTCAGTAAATCAACGCCGAATTATCCGGTAGAGGAGCAATGATTAATCGATGGAGCTGCCGAAGTAATGACGGGATGATAGCGCAACGCCGCACGCCACGGAAATATTACATCGCGGCATCGCCTATAAGCCAGCAGCCTAGCCGCACGATCTACTGGGATGCTTCCAAGAAGACGCTATAACATCAATTTTATCTACTTGATTCTTGTTACTCTGATTAACTAAATTTGCTCGCTATATAAAAATTAAACGAAATTGACTCTCACCTTTTAAAGGTAACTAAATCTAGCATAAATGTTTACCAATTAATTTTAATTACAGACAGTATTTAATTAAATTTATGAGCAGCCAATGATATTTTATGAAATAAAATAAGCTTGTAGTGCACCTAGGAAGTCTTTATTAAGATTGCGACTGCAAAGAGGCGGGGTCGTGCACTTGTTGGGGAATTTGAATAATAGCTGCATTACCAGATACTCGTAGGATTATGTACGTTAAATAAATTATAATATGCATTGCATTATGATTAAGTTAAATGGCGTGCAAGCAATATTAATATTTGCTTAATTCTTCTATTACTTACCAGAAGACTATTTGGGCTTATTACTTTCTTTAGGAAACAGGTCTATGTTTTAAACAAAATATGTATCTTAAGTTAAGTTTTATTCTTATAAAGGACAACAGAATTGTATACCAATTACGTAAATCGGTATCTTATATTTTATTGAATAACTAGAATTGTGCCTTAAATATGAATTCTAACCAATTACCTCTTAAATAAGTACCTATTAGTAGATGTAACGTTACGTAAATGCTCTATATTTTTCGAAATTACAAGTGATAATTATCAACCAGTGATAAAATATTAAGACGTGACCAAAGATTGATAACGGTCCGGGAAGAATCCCGCGCAGTCTCTAAATCATCGGAATCCGAGAATTTGCACTTCCACTTCATCGGTCATATTTTGACGATAATGATGGTAAGCGAGCGTGATAATAATTGTTATTACTATGATCCACATCTGCTATTATTTCATAATTGAGGGTTTTTGGGCGAAACCCTGCAATTATAAGGAGAGCCTCGAGCAACGACCAAACATGCAACGCAGTTTTTGCTCCTCCAAATTGTTGCATCTAAATATATCCAGTTAGATATACCTTGCACCTTTTTAAATCTGATGAGACTCAAATAACCTTGTTATCTATGAAGTACGTACACATCATTTTGAACAGAAATTGTTTCACCTACCTAAGTAACTGGTTATAGTTAAGTACTTTCAAATGAAATTACGTCTAATGACCTAGCATGAATTGCAATCATATAATGCAATGCTACCTCAAAAAACAATGAAATATTAGTACATAATAAAATTATTAGTAAACTTCGGGAGTACGAGTACGTAGAATAACTCACCGAAATATTCACCTCAATAAGTACATGGTTTAGGGGGACAACATACAAACAGACAATAAATAGTGAAACTTAAGTAGGAAAATACTTAATTTTAGGAAATACGGACATATTCGTAGGTACATCATTTAATAATGACATTTTTTAAATTCTCTGGCCACAAATATCCGTCGTGATCGTTTTGATTAGCCGTCGGCTTTTTAATCGGACAGAAATCTATAAGCCATAATCCCTTGAAGTCTGAGAAAGGAAGATTCATTATTTATTATGAATATTAGTCAATTTTTATTTAGTCAAAAAAGCGGGCATCGACGGCGCGGTCGAGCGGCCATATGCAATTAACTGAACCAACCCTGTAATTATGGACAGTAAATTTCTGGGCGCATCCAAGTTGCGTTCGCGTATATTGTTCTATCTATTGAGTTTATTCGGGATTAGCTCGCTGCTAATGTCTGATCTTATTACGTTTTTTACTCTTCACTTAATTTTGACGGAACAAATATGTATGACCTGGCACATTAAACGCGTGGACAGGCGTAATTTAGTAATTTGTTTATTAATTAATCTTTTAAAGTAAGTTAGAATTTTGTTTTGTTAGTTTAGTTTCCTATATAATATATGAATCTGATCTGTATCTGTATAGCTCATATTTTCAAAGTATAAGATTCCGTGATTAAAATAGGTACCAACTATAAACCAAACGATTGCAGTCGTTATCCTCGCTTGCAGAGCAGTAAGTGAACATTTATCAATATTTATGTATTATGTTCGTTTCTTACATATTCTTTTTATACATTTAATCGTTCATACATGCCGATACATGCAATTGTGTCTTCATGAAGCAAACAATGACCGAAATTCATGCATAGATACGGGTATTATTATAATATCTCTGTTTAACAGCGCGTAAAGGAAATATTATAATTAAGTACCTAGTTAAATATAAAACTTAATAATACCGCTTTGATCAATTTCATCGGCTAATTGAAATGGCTACATTATGATAATTATTTTACTTCGATGTCATTAGATTGTAACGGATGATCTTTTAGATCGTTTATTACTTTAACAAAAAACAAACCTTACAAATTCAGGTAAGTTAACGTATATTTAGGTGCCTAGTTTTTACTTATGGTGACATCATATTACCGCCTGGAACAATGACGACAATGACATATGCTGAAGTTAATATTCTCTTATTTATTTCTATACGGTATACTAGGTAAATTAAGAGTAATTATATGAATAAAATTTAATTAGGTAGCTCTTTAATTTAGTTTTTAAAAATGATAGATAGAGTAAATAGATTTTACTATCGAAGTATTATCTCAACATTATTAAAAAGGTAGATATAAAGACAGTTTTGCAACAGTATTTGCTCATAACATATCTACATTGTTACATAATATTAACAAGCCAGCTAGCATCTTGTTAAGATTGAGTCAATCCTTACCGGTATAATTTTGTAACTTGTTATTCCTGTACTAATCCTGTCACGTTTATTTTTATTATTTTTGTTTAGCAAGACATGTAACGCATGATACTCGGGCAGGATATTAGTAATATCGAGGTTGTACGTGCCGATCTCTGACCCCTATTCATTCACAATCAAAGTCGTGTCGTGACACATAGTGCGGTATCGTTGTCGTGTTCCGTGATTCCGAGACACAATGAAATTCCCGTCATGACTCGGCGAAACGCAACCATTCATGCTACGCCACACGAGAACTCGCCTACACTGCAAATGAGTAAACACCATATCTTTTAAGCTTACTGTATGCATTATTTATCTCGGTCAGAAAGAATCTTTTGGGTTGTCTATAAGAATTGACGGCACACATGCGAAACTCGTACATTGGCCTCTTAACAACTTCAATCATGCAATAAAATTAACATGAAAAGCAACGTTATTATTTGCCTAAAAACTTGCACCAAAATAATATGCAATGAATTAGTTAGGTAATCGATCTCAATCCACTGTGCTTTAGTTATTATGGTATTAGTTTAAGCTTGAACTTTACAGCGATACTAATACAAAGCTAATATTTTGCTCATCACCTAGACAACAAATTGTCATTTTCATTCGTTGTAATAAATTATCCCACCAAAATAAATTCATTGGGAATCGAACTGGTTTGCGTGAAGAATGTAAAGAAAAAGAGAAGGTCGATTCGAGCCGGTAAAAGCGCATGAATGGCGACCTGCGACCCGCAATTTGCATACAATGGCCGGCTGCGTGGGCGCTCGGACTAGCCCGGTTCGGATACATAATGTGACCACAGCTTCATGAAGGGAGATGGAGACTTATAGCTCACCGAGAAACGTTTCACGCTAAAATGTACATGTAGGTTTAATATAAGCTTCAATAAAGTTTTATTCTATGTATGACTGTATGACAAAGTCCTCATCAATAAAGGCGAATAATAATCTCCTCCATAACACAGAAAATTGGCCATTTGAAAATATTCCATATAAAAATGTTAATCTTGCAAATATTGTCAAAACTTTCATAATACGCATCATAAGTGTTGTTTACCTGTGCCTGTAATAATTGAACTGTTAGTTGGCCCTTTCCTGTTGATTTTTTTTTTTCCTTTTTGGTGCCTGTATTATTGTGTGAACACATTGTAATATTTTTGATTTAGCACACATACAAAAAAGATAGTTTCAGGAGTATCATAAGATGTGTGATAGGTGATAGTATAGGAACTTCTAAGACAGGCACAGATTGCTACATACTACATTCTGTAGCTAAATAATATCATGCGGTAATAATAATACTTGCACTCTGTCTAAGAACAGCAAAACCGCAGAGTGGGCGTGATCAATGTGGCATGTTTATTTCAATCGGCAATTTTTCAGCCGGTATGTACTGCAATGCAGTTGCCGGGGAGATTTATGGCTGAGAGTTCCCTCGAATCAAACGGCTTGATTAATGAGTGCT
This sequence comes from Carterocephalus mandan, assembly GCA_018250895.1. Classification (NCBI taxonomy): domain Eukaryota; kingdom Metazoa; phylum Arthropoda; class Insecta; order Lepidoptera; family Hesperiidae; genus Carterocephalus; species Carterocephalus mandan. Next base: position 202 of record DWTT01001310.1, on the reverse strand, counting down.
CGATCTATTTACTGCTCGCTGCTTTGTATCTCTGCTGAGAGGATCTAACTGTTCTAGTGGCTTGAAACTATCGGCAAAGAAAAATAAATTTATAATAAATTTATTCCCTTGAAACTGAACGAAGTTGTAGGAGCCATAATTCACATGAACCTAAAAAGTGGGGGCTATCGATGACAGCCCGCCCACCCCCCCCTCTCCCCCC
>DWTT01001309.1:0-12041 GCA_018250895.1 Carterocephalus mandan | reverse complement strand
CGCCTTCGGCTCGGGTAGACATTTGTCGGAACTCTTTGCAATGACAGGCTTTCCGCACTTGTAATGAAATATACTATATCACGCCAGTAATAATTTGTATCTTTTACATACCAACGAAAATGCCAACTAAATATATTGTATTTGCATTCTGCCAAAACTGGATTCACTTTAATAAGAAAGGTTTTTTTAATTCAGGGTCTTATTAATAAAAAATTAATAAACCTATTTTATTGAGTGTTTTGTCTTCTACTTATATTCAAACTCAGTTCAGAGAAGAGCGCTTCTTAGGTACCTACACCTTGGTGTAACATTATGTTGATATTTGATGACAGCAAAAAAGGTTATAGTGAGTACTTATGACTTTATTTTAGATCTTTTAAAGGGGAACAATTCCGTATCCGTTATTATACAGATTTCCTCGAAAAACGGACTATCCAAAACAAAAATATTTTTTCAATTCGAACCAGTAGTTCCTGAGATTAGCGCGTTCAACTAAATAAACTCTTCAGCTTTATAACATTATTAAATAGATATAGACTATACTTATTTATTATGTTTATAATTATGTACTTGCAAATGTTTATTTTCCTATCCTACTGTGTCCATGTGATACGTTCCTACTTACCTTGTTTATAGTAAAAGAATATCTGACTTCAAATATAATAGTTATTATTGTTAAATATAATACAGGATAAGGTACCTACAGTCCTATTATTTGAATAAACTTGTTTTCAAAACACCTATGCCTCCCAATTAGTTCGGATCACCAACGCTCTACTAAAATGTTTAAATGTTTAAAGAAAAACTTACTATCAGAATAGGCTGCTCTTTTCTTTCAAATAAATCACGCACGGTTTTTGTATTCGAATTCACTTCAGGAACTAAAGTTTTATCCAATTCATTCTGGTGTGACAATACCTCATTTTCTACTGACTTACTAGATCCAAACGAGAGCAAGTCAGAATCAGTAAGAAAATCAGATCCAGTTCCAGGCATCGTCGATTGATTCGAACACAGACTACCCAAATTAGACTCAAATGTTCTCAATAAAGCATTTTCTAAGTCACTACCAGCAATTTTGTGACTGTCATCATTTGTGATTACAGTTTTGTAACTAAGGGGCGAGGTACTGTGCAAAAGTTCATCATTATCATCTCTACTCAATATTATCGTCTCTGAATCTGAATCATTATTATCTTGTATTCGTTTAATGAAACTTAACCTCTCTTCAATTAATTGCTTCATAGCTGCATTTATTTGACTGTTTGATTGTTTGGTGTAACTCAATTTACTATGTATTGGTACGTGTGCGCATTCTTGTTTTTCAATATTCTGTGTATTCAAATCCAATATAGGTGTAGACGAACGAGTCAGATAATTAATTTCTGACGCCTCACATTCGTCAGACGGGTCTCTGCTATTTGTATTTCGTTTATCGCTTTCTTTATGATATCTGACTGGAGAGTTATACGATTGATTTGATGAACTCTTCAAGGACGAAGGGCTTGGTACACTAATATTTATGGTAGTGTTTTTTTTTCTTGACATTTTTGTATTGGAATTATTCACTGATTTTATCTTACTTACAGATATTTTGTGATCTAATAATGGAGTATAGTCAGCTTTTGCTCGTAGCAAAAATACGTTTTTGTTCTTGTCCACAGCAATTTGAGATTTATCGTTGTCTGTATCACGAATATCGCATCTTTTGGAAGTTTCAGGTAAGTTTTCTTTGTTTGCTCTTGAAACGGATGTCGCATTCATACTTTTTGTGGATGTATTATTTGGAACACATGTTTTATATTTTTCGGTGCTTTCAACCGACTTATTGGCAAAATTATGCCTTTCTGGGGATGCGGAATCAATTTTGTTAGAAGATTTCTTGGGAAAAGCACGTACTGTTGATATGCTATTGGGAGAAGAACAAGGCGAACTGTTCTGAGAAGGTGGACTACGACTCCTGGTGTTGATTATTTTTGGAATGGTCCTAGCGGAAGACGAAGTAACATTTCTAGTATTTTCTATTTCATTACGAAATACTAAATAAGTCACCTTTTTTCGCTTGTTGAATTCAAATAAATTATCCTTCGCTGGTTTTAATTGATTAACAGGCGGAACTGCTTTCTTTACTGGTATTGAATTATCTATATTCTTATTTAATTTATTTGAAGAACCAATAACTTGGTTTTGTTTTATTTTATTGCAACGTAAAAGATTTTCGTTTCTACTAATTATTTTATAACAACTATTTTGTTGTAAATTGGAAGACTTTTTTAGTATCCTATTTTTTCCAGCACACACGTTTTTCAGGCTTTTACTTGGTGTTACACTGAAAACAAGTAATCTCTGAAATAAACATATAGATTTCACACTTGTCCATAAGTGAAAAGTCACAAATAGAGTAGAAGAGAAGTATTTGAATACTTTTAAATCTTGCAAATATTTATTAGGTATAATATATTGGAAAGCAAAGTTACAATTTTACATTAACCTTACCTTGTTATTATCTTGGACGCAACCTGTCAAAATAAGTTATGAATTAAGTCGAAGGCAGGATTGGTTGAGCTCAAATCAAGTTTTAATTAATTAAAATAGGACACTACCTTTGTAATACTCCTATTACTTCGTAATTTTTTCGTTGAACTGTCAGCATTTACTATATTGGATATCTTATTATGTTTGGTAACTAATTCCTTATTTTCTTTCGAATATTTTACATTTCGCTTGTAGACAGATTTATTTTCTACTATGTTGGTTATAATTTTTTCATGCTTTTTAGATAATGCGTTTTCCTTAGAATCATTTTTTTTTCTTTTGACTATCTCACGTTTTCTTGAAGTAAGCTGAGCAGATGGACTTTTTCTGACCAAAACAGAAGGCCCTCTTTGTTGCCATTGTCCTTGAAATACTATGTCTTCAGAAATCTGTCTGTTCCTGTAACTATGTATATGTATTCCACAACAGCTTAATCTTGGCCTTACATATTTAGTCACTGACATTTTTTGCGACATTCCGATATCACTTGGATGTTTAAGCAGACAACGCAGCGCGGATTTTGATTCCCTGGCATTGCCAAAATGTGATTCGGAAGTTAAGATTTTTGGCATAACTTGCAATGAATCCAACTTAAAGTCATTGTCTTGGGCCATCGTAGAGCGGTCCGCCTTACTAGTTAAATTAGTATTAGAATCCTTTATTTTTATTGAAGTTGTATTGAACGGCGATACAAAATCACGATAAAATTTATTTTCATCTGTTGTTGTGCCAAAGTCTACAGAATCCTTATAAAATGTAAGGTTTGTAAACGAATCTCCAATCTTAATTCCAGTTTTACAAATATTATGCAAATTTACTGTAACAGTTGAGGGAGTGGGAGTGACATTTTTTATATCAGGGCCACACTGGGCATCCGCGCTTACGTGTCGAATGCCTTTTGAGGTAGTGGGCTCATTTAAATCTAAAAATTAATATAATTTTTTACAGGTGTGTTAAAAATTGAAATTATATTTTTTATAAAGAAACATAATGTAAAAAACCGTATAAAATACTATGGTATAAATCTTATAAACCTTACCGTATAAAAATATAGTTTCTGAATGTTCAGCTTCAAATGGGCTCACATGGTCTCCATTAAAACTGCCTTCTCTTGTTACACCTATGACGGATTCTAGTAATGCCTCAGTTTCCAAATTATCCAAATTTTGATCAGCTTCCGTTGCCGTTGATCGTCGTAATGCTATTTTTTGTACTGTATCTTCACTTACGATGTCGATAAAAACACTTTCTTTTGTAGCAGCCACATTATTACATGTGTCTACTTCATGGTTCCGTATGGAAGACTCAAGAAGTATATTGTTTTTTTCTGTATTTACGTCTTGATAGCATAGTTCTATCAAACTTCTTGGAATCTACGTGAAAACAATATCATAATGTAAAGTGAGGTAAGTATATATTTAATTTTATATTATTATATAATTAATTACTTACTGGTTTGGATAAAGTTGGCTGCAAATTGTGATGTTCTTTGACACTTTTATTTTGTTCATTGAAAGTATAGCTTTTGTATTCAACATATTCAATTTTTTTGCTGTAGCGTCTAGTTGAATGTCCAGAATTTTTCTTCGACAATTTTTTTATCAACTTGGTTTTACTATCTCTTCCGTTAATCTTACTTGTCTTTGAAAATTTACTTTGTTTATATTTATATTTAACATTGAGATCTAAATTCTTCTGGTTATTCATACATTTTTTAGAGGTATTCTCCTGTCTGCACTGAACATCATTCGATGTATTGGAATCAGAACTTACTACGTTAGACTTGATATAGTCATCACCAAACGTGGTATCATTGAATTCTCCATCAAGCCAAGCCTGCGTAATTTCTAAATGAATTTCCTCTTTACTCGATGATTTCATGGATTCCAATCTGACCTCACCATACAAAGACGTTGGATCTGTATAACGCACACAAAATAAATTAAACGTATTTCTTTTCAAATACAAGGACTTATTTTGGACATTTTGGAATCTGTGATGAATTTTATCACCTTTTGTAAATAGATTCGTTTCATTGCTTGTAGTACTCAAATTCTCTTCCGTATAATGTAATTCAGACTTAACAACGAAGTTATCACTATCAGGATCTGAATTGGTAAAAAAGTATGTAATTACTGCTATATAATCTTGACTGCCTCGTTGGTCTAGTGGTCGCAAGCGCGACTGCTAAACTAGAGGTCCTGGGTTCGCTCCCCAGGACCTCTAGATTAGAAGTCGCACTGGGTTCTCTCCCCGGGTCGGGCAAAAACTATTTATGGCCGGTATATGGCAATAGGATCACCACCTATTATGGGACCTAAACATTAATGAAGAAAAGTGGGTGTACTACACACCTCTGCCTACCATTGGAGAAATAAAGACGTGATGTTATTTTAATCAGTAATCATTATTTCCACCACATTTGGTACCTACTAATGTTTTGTGTAAATTATAAAGATTATTTTGGAAAGCCGCCAAATTAGTTCACATAAAAACAAGTAGTAGGTACATACTTGAATACGCACATAAATGAACGTTTTACACTAATCTTTCAACTGCATGCATATGTATTTTTGACAAAGTTACGAATTTTAGTTGAAGTTACCTGAATGCATCAAATACTTGTCAACGAGTTGTTCCCTGGAAATGTAATTAAAATATAAATTTACGTCTTAACGAAAAATGATGTCTATATTTTACTATCGGCAACTCACACCGTGTCATTCATATTCTTGGTCAGTGTTTCGCCATCCCCCAATTGATTTTTCGTACAAGCATATTGGTCTGAAATATTTTTATGGTGTTATTGTACTCGTAGTTCTATTAGATGATATAAATTCCATACAAATGTTTTGGGGACAAAATAGGTAAACCTTTAACAATGTAAATAAGACTTTAATGTAATAATAATAATACTTCAATAGTTCAACAATAAGCGGTGAACAATGAAGCGTAACAATGAAGCGGTGACAGCCCAGTGGCTATCGAACTCGCCTCTCACTATAGCGGTCCGGGTTCAAACCCCACAGGTACGTACCAATGACTTTTCTAAGTTAAGTTTTAATTAATTATTATTTAAGAAATTAAATGTCACTTGCTGTAACGGTGAAGGACACATGGTGAGGAAACCTGCATACCTGAGAGTTCTTCATAATGTTCTCGGAAGGTCTGCCAATCCGCACTTGGCCAGCGTGGTGGACTAAGGCCTAAGACCTCCCATTCTGAGAGGAGACCCGTGCCCAACAGTGGGACAAATAAAGGGTTGTGATGATGAATAGTTCAACAATAAAGATACTTAAAACTACTTACCATATTCAATGCCCTTCAGAGGATAGCTCTCAATGAAGCGTTTCCTTCTGCGCTCGATCGCCTTCTCCGTTAGCGATAGTAGGTCCAGCAGTTTCCTCTGCATCCAGGTGGCTGGGGGCGGTGATTTTGTGTCCTTGCTCGAGCGGAGGGCTAATTTCATGAGCCTACACACTATTCTGTCCAGCTCTGTGGTCACGTCTTCCTCGTCGGTCATTGACCGCAGCTTCTTCAGCTTCGAGTCTAGAGCACGACGCAGCCTTCGTCCTATGGTTTGTCAAAACACTACTCTGACTACACATCGCATCGGAAATTTGACACTAATATTTATGTTCATACGATGATCACGGTTGAAATACTAGCGTAGCTAATAAAGGGATCATTATGACTGTGCAAATGTTTTTCGCTGGGTAAATATATAACAAAAATAAATAGGTATTTAGGTTCCTGCCCTATTCATTGTATTCCTTACGTTATAATTTAATTACCACTAGTTTGTCAGTACATTATAGGGTTGTCAAAAATATTAGATTCATCGAACTCGTATTATATACCAGCTACTAACTATACGTATCAATTTAATTAACTCTTAAATGTACATACTTATTTGCTTTCCATACACCAGTTTAACTGCACTAACAAGCTTTATTGTACAAAATGATTCACTATAACGAAAATTACTTTACTACTAAGTATGTCTATCATGTAGTAAGTAGGTATGTCTATCACTATATTTTTTACCGTAAACTGGATCAGGTATGGTACTCCCGTCTGACATAGACAGTACCTCAGACGTTTCCCACTGGAAAAGCAATGGCAAGAGTAAATACGGACGTATTTTCTCTCTATCTGTATTCGCTAAATTAAGGGAATTAATTTAAACTCAAGTAAAAACTATTGAGAATGACCCAATAACTTGAGTGCTTGCGAAGTAACAAACAATGCATATTTTTTTATACAAAATACATTTATTTTATAGCAATCAATAAGTATAACACCATGTGGTTTTTAAAATTATAAGACTAATAACATTAGTAGGTACATTGAAACTTATAACTAGTAGACTTATGAATATCATAGTAAATTAGCAGTTACTGATATCAGTCAGTTAATGGAGATATATTATTTCACACTTCACTTTGGAGAGTGATTACAATTAAATTCTCGGGACGTTTTACCCCCAGATACTGAGGGATACTGAACTGGCTTGCCGTCGTGCATAAGCTGCTAAATGTTAAGGTGGACACACATAAGGGTGGAATAAATGCTTGAAAAAAATATACTTACTTTCAAATGTGCCAATGTGATTTTATAGTGAAGATCTTACATATTAATAATGTGATTAAATATAAAACAAAGAAAGAAATAGATATGCTGGTGATTTGCTCGAGTTTTTTATATCAAAAACTAAAACGAATGTATGTATCGAAACGTCTAAAATTTTGTTCTTATTTTTCGACAGTCAATAAATCAGCCTTCAAGTTCTGATGTTGGTAAGTAGATTACAATGCATTTAGCAAATAGTTGTGGATGAATATCAACAATACAAAGTTTTGGGCGTGTGAAGCTATGGTTTCCATTGCATGCCATTCCATTGCCATTCCAAGTCACATGCCAGCTGGAATCAAGCATCAGCTGTATACCAAAGGTACGATGTGGTACCAAAGGTACGATGTGGTGTAAAACACCGCCATCTATTTAGCTAGCCACCACATATCCACAAGTCATCTAGGGTTCTTACGGATCTAAGTAATCTAGTCGATGAAGCGGTTAACAGATTTCCTCAAAGATGGCGCTATTGACTACCAGACGAAGTATACGCCATATTTCTTCTCTCTCTCGTCTCGAGACATATTCAACCAGTCACGACGCATAATATCTAATACATAAAAAATAAGTGCTTTATATTGGCACTCATCACCTAATTTACACGTGGTTTCCTTGAACCGTAATTTATGCGGTGACTTTAAAAGCATGACGGCACTCAAGAGTTGTTGAGGGTTGAGAGCTCTAAACCGGGTGCAGCACCAATTTTCTATGAAACCATAGCTTCAGGGGGTTACAAGTGTATATAAACTACATGTTGACAAATTCAAATTGTTTTACATCGGACAATGCGTCATTCTCCTGCCAGTCGTCATCCAGCGATGTGACGGACGCTCCGTCCGCGACGAGGCGGGAGTAGATGACCACATCGTCGACTATCTTGTATCCGTTCCATTCTAGGAGGTCTCTAGAAATTACAAAAGCAAAATTAAATAATATGTACATGAAACTTTCAAATTTCCTTTCAATATGAGAAACTTAATTTGTGTGTTCAAACCATCCCAAAATTCAGAAGAAATCAACATGTTTATTGCCAATGTTTCGGAGTCGAACTTTCTCACAAAAACAGTTGAAAATCAAGTATCACACAACCTACACGTCAACTGTTTTGTCATGTTTATAAAGTGAAGTGAAAAGATGTTTTCTTATAACGTAATCATGTAAAATTACTTTACAGACAACCATTAATTTGTTGAGCACGTTATATTAAGTGTACTTAATACAACTTTTTCATGGATTGTAATTTTTTGTTATTCAATGTAAATTTATGAAATTTAACATGTATTCGTTGATAATAATTAAGAGGAAGAAGCGTTTACTATCCCACTTTGGATCCAATTCATTGATCAAACGAGAACCATGTTCAGCAATCGGTAGCTCATAGAAATTCATAAAATCAATTGTGTTCAAAGTCCTAACCTAACCATATCCACATCCTCGGTTAGATGTTTGACGATCTGCATCAAGTGATCCAATGGTATCTCCAGTTTGTTCGCGTCAAGTGTTGTCTGGTTGTCTCGCGTCTCTATAAGTCTGTTGATCTCATCATATATCAAATCAAGGATCCGGTTCTCATCAGATTTATGCTGAAAATTGTGAATAATTGAATTATTAAATATGTAGTTGGCCACAATTCAAGTAATATTTATGACATTTCACATTACAGGGAGGTAAACCAAAAATTATGAATGTGTCAAGCGTCCATAGCTCGCGTGGATCGTATGTGATCTATAGGATGCAACCAAACACATGTACAAGCGTATTCAATCGTACCAATGACGTCATATGGTGTTTAAGACTTTTTAGAATATGATGATTTTTAAATACGAAAAATTAAGTGAAAACGTATGTTTTTAAAAAATAACAATAAAAAAACACGTTTCCGTTAGTATTTCAATCAAATTTGCTTTTAAATAAAATAATAATATGAGTATGAGAATTGAGTTTACATTTAATAGCTAAAATTAGAAAAATATCTTATAAAAAACACGGTAAGAATAATTAACATTACATCAAATGTGTAATTAGTTTCCTTGATGACCTTGAAGTACTTACTAATTACAGTTAATAGTTAAAATTAGTTTATGGATATCTTATGAATTACACAGTAAGAATAATTTTAAGCATTACCTCAAATGGGTAATTAATTTCCTTGATGACCTTGAAGTACTGATTCCAATATGGTGCATTTTCTCCCCAGTTAATGTTATTCCAAGTCCAGGGTTCTTCTAAGCAATTATTAGTGGCGCCCTTGTCGAAGTTGAGCATCTTGGTCATGTGACGAATTTCATCGACTATCTCCCTCGTATGTACTAGAGAATCCAGCTTGTTCATTGCCATTAAATTCTTAGCGTTTTTTGAAAAATTCTTTACTTGTAGAGTTGAACAATTCAACCTGAAAATAGTAGGTAATTTTAAATATATTTTTGTATGTCAATATGCTGAAGGATTATTATTGTCGCCTTTAGACACTTTACGGAATAATTTGAGAACTGTTAGTCTAGAGAAATCTGTCAGGTAATACAAATGCTAACACATAGTCTATAGTTAATATTATTTTCATGGTACTCGTCAGTCGTGTACATTAAATTAAAAAAAATAAAGAACCAAAAAATTAAATCTTAACAAGACCGCATATTAAACAAATAAAAACCTGCTTGTCACATCTTCGAACTCATAAACTTTCGTGTCCATTTTCCGTTGCGGGATCAAAACGTTATAGCACAGTACCTCATCATCGAACATGAGGAAGTTTTTCCCACGCTCCATGTCTATGTCACACTGAGACGTCTTATCTTTGTAATGGAGGTTTTCTTGGGACACACATGTCGATGGAAGGTGAATGGATGTGTAGGACTGTTTCTCGGAAAACGGGAGTTCTGCATAGGATTCAGTACTGGGAGGATAGAAGGTTTTAGCACAAAATAATTTACTTATTATTTTCCATGTAGTTACATATTTAAAAAAAAACGTGTATCCAACAACATTATCCATTATATTTTTACCATTGCGAACTCACCCATAGCATAACTTTTATACAGGTAGGTAATATTGGTAGTTAAATTTAACTTAGTGCAATATTTTCGTTGATTTAAAACTCATTTATAACATTTTAATTACATGGATGAGTAATCCATATTGCCTAGTTAGTTCAAACTGTTTTCATAACTAACAAAAGATAACATAAAACAAAACAAAAAATTTTTACGAGAATATAAATAATAAATAATGTTTAGTGATCGAAACTTTTCAATATAAACTATTAAATGTCTTATACAACTTACTTCTCTGGGGCGCACAACATATTAGTCTCTGTGATGGGATCTGGACTCTCCCAGCTGTCGGTCATATCATCCAAGTTATTGTGATTAGGCGCATCTATAAACAATTCATGCAATGTATGTATCTAATGAATAGACCCAAAATATATATTTTTTAAACTAACTGGAGGCCGCGACTTCTTTCTTTATTTTCGTGGATTCACTGTGATTTTTGAAAAAAGTATAAAAAATGCTAGGTAAATAAAATAATTCAAAAATCTTCGCCTTTATAATACACAATAGCTGCATATATGTAACGCATCTAATGTGTATTACAAAGAAATACTTCTCAACGTAATTTATTACGTAAATTAATGGATGTTATGGATGTGCAACTGGTAAGCTACGTAGAGTATAAAATAACTGCATACTCACTTGCAACCAGAGCTAAGCAGTTGAGATCCAATTCTTTCTGCTTGTGATAGTCTTTGCAGATGAAAAGAGCGAGCTGGCTGCAGCAACCAAGCCTCTCAGTGCCTGGTGGCCCCGGCCCAATGCCCTTGCAGGTCACCGTGTAGTCTCGGTACCTTGATACTATATTGCTGCACCTGTGGAAATCAATATTTTCATTACATAGGTACTTACAGTAACTGATGAAGAGGTGGAGGGATTAGACAGCAAAATCGAAAACATTATCATTGAATACGATGTTTGTAATGTTTCATGTTCATATAAATATATTTCCGAGAAACATATTTTAAAATATGTATTTTATTCTTTTTATGATAATTTCATTGTTGTATTCATTCTTTTTCTACTAATACCTACACGTATTTTTAAATACATTTTATAAATAGCACAATAGAATATATAATCTCACTCTGCCAAAAATTCGCTGTTAAATGAGCTGAACCCCACTTAACAAATAATTTGGTGAAAACATGTCCAACTTATCATTTTAGCCGTTAAGGTGGTAAGAAAGTATAACAGAAAAGGTAACCATATTATAATTAAAAACTTAGGGGTACCAAAAACGGAATAACATTACAGTGGGCGGAGCTTGTGTAGTAGATATTTCTGCCAGTAGAATTCGTGAGTTTGTCCCTCACCTTCGATCAACAATAACAATTTTTTACTTTATCTGATGCCGCATAAGATTTATTTTACACTAAATGTTATTTAATTTAAAGTGTATTTTATTTCTCTGTGGCAAGAGTAAAACTGTCAGCTAAAGAAAAAAATTTATGTAATATAATATCTTTAAAAAAAAATGTATTTTTTTGTTGTATCCCATCATATACATATAAAAACTTTTTTAAAGAATGTAGCTATATGTCCATTACCAATCATGGAACTGCTCTCTGCTCCATTCAAAGAAATGATCCAATCTTCTTAGTCCATTCTTCTCCAAAGCTTTGAAAAGGACATTAAAATCACCATTTGGGGTTGTAATCACCGCAATCTGGGGTTTAATGAACCCAAATATATTATGGACCAGTCTCTCCAGGTCGTGAGGTAGCATGTGCTCTATCATCTCAATGGCTACTACGGCATCACAACCAATAAGCCTGTAATCAGGATCGGCAGCATTACCTTGGTAGAGCTGAAATAAAC
>DWTT01001308.1:0-12041 GCA_018250895.1 Carterocephalus mandan | reverse complement strand
TTTTAATATATATATAAATATAAATAAGTCAACTAACTGATTACGGATATATTAACACTCTTCTTTTTTTTGTATAATAGCTTCAATATCACTTTCAAAATTTATTTGATAAACCTTTTTTTCTATTTCGTTTTTCTTGATTAGCACTTTACCATTTTGAATCCAAATATATTTATACATATCTCTAAGTTTATATTTTGCATTCCAGAAGAGCTGTCTTATTTGACGGGTTACGTGTTCATTTATGTAGATACGTGACTTATTGCCATTTTTAAACAGTGTATCGTTCGTAATAATGCATTTTTTATTTTTCAACCACTCTGATCGAGCTTCTCGCGATCTCAATGACACTATCAGAGGCCGCGGTGACTGATCGTTATTGCCAGGCAATCTCCAGACTTTATGTACATCCTCAGTTTTTAATTTTAGTTCCATGGCAATTTCACTGACCACTGACAATAGATTCTCTCCATCCTGCTTTTGTACATTCTGTATCTCAATCTCCAACTCCAATTCTTTTTGTTCCAGTCTCATAATTCTTTCTTCTAGACTCTTATTGTATTTTTCAAGGAAAATATTTCTTTGCATCACATCTTTTACTCGATTCTCTTGCTTGTCTGAGTCCTCCCTGACTTGGTTTTTAAACTTTTCGAGCTCCTTGTACTTTGCACCTAGATAGTCCAGTGATTTTTCGATTTCAACATTTTCTTTTCTTATTTCATTGATCTCATTTTTTAATTCATAAAAACGGGTGTTTTGTTCCTCCTTCAACGAGCTTAATAACTTTGTCATATTCTCCATTTGATTCATTAAAATACCTAAACTTTCATTCACAGCATCAACATTGCAGCAAGTCTTCTGCTGTCTTTTGTCGTGATTGGAGCAAGAATCGCTTTCGGAGTCGTCTTCCCTGCGTTTCTTTTTAGTCTGCCGCACATTTATCCATTTGTCCATTGTGCTGTCTTTCAACTTATTTAAGCTCGGGTCAGACCCGTAGGTTAAACCTTTATCCGGCGTACGCTGCATGTTTGCGCGCTCATAAATAGGCCTAAATCGTAATATAAGCAGTTGCCGTCGGCAAACAAATCGGTTATCGCACGCCAGGTGTGCGGCCGCGCGGGAGGGGTGTAGAGGCGGGGCCACCTGCGCTTGCGTTGATAATCCAGAGATCAGCACGGCAGCGGCCGCGCGGGGGGGTTGTAGGGGCGGAGCCACCTGCGCTTGCGTTTATAGTACGGATATCAGCACGTTAGGTTTGTCCTATTTTAACTTATAACTTTGTCTTTATCACCGGGTTAGAAAATTTGCACAGCTCACGGACACGACTGGTGCGCACGCACGATCCACGAGAACTGGTACCGGGGGTCAACTGAAGTAAAGAAATGACAAGTAAAGTAGAGTAATCGATATCTGTCAGCACCTACATTGACTAAACACCCCCACACTCCCACGGCGACAGTAGCAGCTGCCTCAAAATAAGATCTACTTTTTGTGTAAACATTGGCAGATTAAATATGTAGATTTTGACTTCAATTCGAGGCGCCTGCTCGCGATATACATATAATATGGGCCTAAACAAATATTTTTTATTGTGCTCTAAATTGAACATTTTTCAGGTAACTAGATGATAACTTAATTTAAATGTCGATACACAACGATTTTTACTGATACTAAAATATTCAACGACATTGTTCAAGGCATGTGTTGCGAATGATACTGAGGACCTACAATATAATATTTTATGTATCCTCATAATATTTTCCCGCTCTCTGCTAGAGAAATCTAGGCAAGAGATCATCCCAGAAATCAGAAGACGTCACCATAACAACGGCAGCGCGGCTGGGGTGGCCAACCGCCCCCCGCGCGGCCAAACTGTTTTCCCGCGCCCTACTACCGCGTTTCCTGTCCATTATGGAAGCTGCGCCTGCTCGGTCGGCAGGATCTGAATGTATATTTTATTCTGACCGTGATGTATACACGGATATGCTTTCGTTCCGGATTTCGTTAATCCGGAACGCATATTGCGTACAAATTTGATGATGTACCTACATTTTTACGAGAAGTAAGATAATATTGACTATAATTTTATCAGAAGGCAGATCGCAACAGTGAGTAATATTGGGAGAGTGCCAAGACGTCACGCAGTGATCATACACAAGGAGCTTTAACTGAAATTTACCATAAACAATATATCTATAAGGGATTAGCTTATTATAATTTCTTAAGCAAATTAAAGATACAGATAATATGTGACAGAATTCATCAATAATTATATTGCAATTCAACTAATTTCAATAACATTTGCGAAATGATGTTAATTTACGCCTATCAGCGTCGTTGTCGAGAGATTAACATCATTTTGAATGCCAAAATGCCACTACAAACACAGCTCCCGTTTTTCCCGCGCGAACTAGCTATTTATCGAGCGTCTTGAGCGTCAGGAAGTGTCGCATGCGGTAGTGTTTCCTCGCCGCGTGTGTAGCGGGGCGCGGGGCGGGGGAGGCGCCGCAGGGGCGCGTAGTGTCGCACCCCGCGATCGATACCGGTCAACGACCCCGCCTGCGGCCGCGACCGGTGCATTGGCAACCCCTGGCGGCCACTCGCGATCGCGAATAACCCACATTCGCTTCCCGCTAATTACGCACGCAGTGCGATGGTACATGCATTGTTTGGATTTGGGTCACGTCTGCCGCGGATTTAAAAAAGGTTTAGATGCTTTATGTTGTACTAATCCAAAACGTAAACGATGCTTATTCAAATGTGTGTATCCGATACAGCTACGAAACCAGATAGAAAGTAATATAATTCCTTCTTGTAGAGTCAGTTGTATTAAAGCAGTGAGGGTTAGTCAACTACTTAAATGCTTTAAATGTTACATGTTTATATAAATACTCGAAGTTTTTATATAAGTGTTATCAATAAATATATATTTGCATAAAACATATTTCCAAAAAAGATATTCTTATGTTAAATTGCCATCGTAAAACGGTTCAAACAGTTATTAAGTTATTAATCTAATCCAACCAGAAAATGAGATATGTCCTATTCATTTTATCTCAGTAAAAATTACACGCCATCATCATAATTCATCCAAAACGGGGGAATTAAGAAAGTGATGGAAATGGCGCGAAGGAAAACGCCGCTTTTCCTGGTGTTTTCATTCGGCCATTGCACTCGGCTTACATAACACCAGGGGTATAGAGGTAACGAGAAGTAGTAGGCGCGCGGGAGAGTACGATCTCGCAAGGTCTCAAGCGACGGGCGCGTTGCACTGCAGAACCTATCTTATTGCAATGCTCATAAGTATTTTATTTCAATGCTGAGTGGCACGCCAAGTAAAGTAGGCATTCCGCTACGAAATCTAGCGGAGTGATTAATGGTGTCTTAAGGCGAAGTAGGGGATTCAAGGGTGCGAGCGGTGAGGGGGGCGAAGGCGGGGTTGATCGAACTGAAATTGGCTGCGTTCAACGGCCGCCTGACATTTGTTTAAAATAATTTGTCATGGGAAAAAGTAGGCTGCCGAACCAGACTGATGGCTGACACAGGCTGATACCTAAAATCAATTTCGTTTAACAGTGTTATCTTATTGTTATTATTTATTAAATTCTGCTTCTGATCTACGAGAAGAGAGCTTCGTCACATCTTCATTTGATGTCGGTGTCGGTGCACTCCGAATGTAGAACAGTCTACGTTTCAAACTACACATCGCATCTGCGAGCAAATAGCAATCTTGAACTGAATGCAACTCAGTTCGTATTTTAATGGCTTTAGAACCAGCGGGTACAACTAAGTACCTATTTAGAAATGTGTATCAATAGTTGAGTTAATTAGGGACCTTGTTCCTAAAGTAATAAATGTTAATTTCGTTTATGGCGTAGTAACGAGCGGATAGTTAGCGCGTAGCAATATCGACACGTGGCTAGGCATCGTAGCGTAAGTGTGAAGGAGATAATTGTAGGTCGTCCCGCTCGTATCGCCCGAGATAGACATGTTACCGACGAAAGAGAAATGGTAAGACGAGTCAGTTATTTCGGTATCGGTTGTCCTTTTTTACGGGTTTCTAGCTATCTTGTGCACAGTTGGTGCCCTGTTTAAGCGATCAAGTTCACTGGGGCGAAGACTTTTAAGAGTTTTTGGATTGGAAATAAACATTGAGGATGTGAAATATAAATAAATTAACAGGAGCTCCTAGTAATATCTTATTCGAAGTTTCAGAACTACTTATGTAACAAATACACGAATAAAACATTTCACGGCTACGGTAGAAGTAAGAGTAATATTCGTATAAACATCTGAATAATCTGAATGATGACTTTTCAACACGGTTTCTTAAAAACCAAAGATGCATAACATGCATTAGACGGGCCCGTTGGCGCAATCGGTAGTGACCCTGCCTGTAGCGCCCCTGCCGTCGTGGGTTCGAATCCCACTCAGGACAAACATTTGTGTGACGAACACTAGCGTTTGTTCTGTGTCTGGATGTTAATATTATTTATTTAAGTATTTAAAAATATCTATGCATTTATATCAGTCTCTGACACCCATACAGGCTCGCGCCTATGTTTGGGGTCAGATGGCCGTGTGTGAAAGTGTCCATGATATTTACATTTATTATATTTATTTGATGATATTTATTGATATTTATTTTTATTATGAGATTTATTTTTATTTTATTCGAACATTCCTTTTGGGGCATACGCTCTCCTCTTAGATTCTTGTAGCCATATTTAGACGAATCAATACTATTGCGAACTTTGGTTTGGTTAGTTTTGAAATCGTAATCCAGCCAAACAAACCTATTCGACGACGATGGAACTCGTAACTTACTATTTAGCGGGTTAGTGAGGTGTTGATCTGAAACAACCGGGAGCTAATGAACTGTGAGTCAGACCACGGCGAAATTACAATGTCACCGCGCCATGCTCCACATACAACTCAATGGCACTGCAGGCGTTAATTTTGCCCGCTCGCCATTAGAGAGTACTTTGGTAATTACAGTTATACACATGAGACTTACAGTAGTAAGTGTAGTGAATTATCGTCTATTGTACAAATATTAATTGTATCTAAGGAGAATTATTCATTCTTTCAAGCCCTTGGATGTGTTACGGCTTTGGAAATAGAACTGTACTAAGATTATCTGCGTTAGGATCGGGACACAGTAAACAACTCAATTTAATGGGTCGCACTGAAAACCAGCGGTCGTGGTCTGCTACAGCAACGGCGAACGCTGAGTGCGGCCCCTTTTCATCAAGTGGCCAATTAAATTTTATTTTTATCGTTCATTAATTGTATTGTGTTTATTTGTATTGTCTACTTTTGAAATAAATGTGTTCTTCTACTTCTTCTTCAATTTGTGCCCTGGATGAAATCTATGTCCGCTCATGCTTTTATTTTCCACGGATAGCCGGAGCCAGGATCGAACACGGGACCGACAGGGTCACTAACCAAAGCAACACGACGTCATCTATGTAATATTTAGATTAAGTTTAGACGCCGACCATAAATTGTGACCATGACATGTTTTCTAACAAAACGAGGGAGGGGACCAACCGTTTGGCCACACACAAATGTTTGCCGACATGCTTTGTCAGTTTTTGTAGTCTTGCCTTTTAATATCAGATACGCGACATTATAGCAGTTTGGAGCAAACGTAATGATAGACGTGATGGTTGGAAAAAATATAGGGACGCAAATAAATATCGCCGACCTACATTCACGTGGAGGACTCATAATACCTTAGCGAAGTTATGAATACACTTTCATAATTATTTTAGCGATACTTAGTTTACTGCGGGTCTGGTCTGGGTTTCGATGCTGGTTGTCGATATTTACCTGAAAATAGAAAAATCTGGTTAGTCAATTACAAAAAAATAAACAGAAACCAACAAAATTTATTCTAAATTAGTAAAATAATACTGAAATTTCTATTTCATTTTCTACACATTAATAAAATACCTCTATATCTTTAACTATGAAGTCGTATGGAAAAAGTATTTTTCATCAACCGTATGCTGCCAATCACGAGACAACGTAGCTTTTTTCAGAACCCTACTAATATTATAAACACCTAGTGAATGTTGGATGTTTGGATGTTTCTTACTCAATCGCGCAAAAACTACAAAACGGATTTTGATGAAACTTGGCACGTAGGTAGACGATAACCTAGATTAGCACATAGGATACTTTTCATCCCGAAAATATGTTCCCTTGGAATCCTTTGCATGTTGTCTGTCACAGCGTCAACAGATGGTGCTGACACACTTATCTTGATTACACTTTTTCCGCGTGCGAAGCTGCAGGCAAAAGCTAGAAGCTTAATATTAAGTATCGCGCTCAACAGATCTTAAAATGATTGTCAATTAAATTTATGTATCATAACATCAACATTGAAATAGTTTCTGATCAAGGCGTTATAATCAGCCGTAATGATATAAAGTCAACAGGAACATGTGATAAAAATACTTTAAAGAACCATTTAAGAGCTGGATGATCGATCGGCTTCGATAAGGGAAAGCGAGGCTACCTGAATATGGGCGGAGCTGTTAATTTACTGTGAGTGAACTCGGGTTAGTGTATCGCTGGGCCGCCCGGCCGGCGCGCCAAGGTCGCGCCAAACTGCCGAAAGGCGCCGGGCATAAGTGGCTGGGTGCGTTTATAAGCAAGCCATAATATCAACATTTAACCATTAACTATCATGGTTGAATAACGCCTGTTTGGTTTAGCATACAAAATTGCCGGTTTAAATTAATCTATATAAATCAAATTTTATAATTTAATAACATTATAATATCCTTATCTATACCTAATATTATAAAGCTGAAGTGATTATTTGAACTCGCATGTACTTTGTAAGTATCTGACTAACAGTCGAATATGTTCTTTTTCATGATTTGCTGCTTTTAACCGTGATTAAGACATCGTGCTACGGGTTATTTCATTACATTACGGGTTATTACATTTATCAAAAAAATTTAATGAAGGCTTGCTGTTCTTACAGTATTTTGCAGCTTCTGTATAAATGTACCTTAGACCGAAGCGAAATCATCCGTCTTAGCGAGTTACAATGAACATATCAAATAAGATATGGGTTTTGTTCCATGGAAATCTTCAAAGCTGAGCTTCATGCCGATAACATAATACTATAGGTATTCTTAGGACGAGATTATGTAAGATAACCAAAAACCGATTAAAGAAACAAATCTGATAACATATATAGACTACACTGTAATGTATATAATATCATTAGCCTATACCTAATTTTACTACGGTATAAAAAAACATTCATCAAAGAAGAACTTTCCTACCCATACAAATATGAAGCCAAGAAACTTTGACTTAAACAAATAAATAACGCCTATGCAACTATGAGTGTACAGTGCCATCTATCAGTCTGTTCCTCATTTGAATTTCAAATTCTCGTTTCAACTTGTAGTGACGTAAACGCTTTCGATATCTACTGGTATGGTTCGGATGGCGTAGATCAGGGCTGCGTGGCCGCTCTTGACCGTTAAGTATGAACATTAAAGATATTCTCAAATATGACACTCAATACATACTAGTTTTCATTGTAATACTGGTTTCAAGGCTGGAGTTCCGCGACCGGATTTTAGCTATGAATTAAATTTAGCGCTGATTAATTTGATTTTAGTCACACATCAATAAACGCCTTATCTTTTCTTGTTTAGGTTTTATCGACGTTTAATAACGCCGTAGGTTAAAATCGTGGACAACATCGAGATATATTTATTTTTATTGGTCTAATGCGAGATGTATGAGGTCCCGGTCAAGAAGACCTCGACTTAAAGAGTGTAAAGAATATTCAAGAGATTTATGTAGTTCCAGATATACCTACTCGTAATTTGGAACCGTTATCACCGCTTAGAAATCTGTTAGCTACTGTAACAAGCGTAGGGTCTGTTCGGTACTTGAGTGTAATAAGCAGAGAGCTATAAAACAGCGATACTAAACACTGGGCACCTCGCTCTGCCGCGCCCAGAGCCTGCCGCGCCATCGGAGCATCACATCTCAATATCGACTACAGCTTAATGATCAGAACATCACTTTACAGCTTGCGTTAGGAGCAAAGGATCACAAAATATTAACAAGCACTTCTCTGTTTTCCGTCACGCTGAGGCATAAAGCGTGGCAATGCAGTACAGTACCATGCACAATTATACACCTTTATGAGTGTTTAATTAATTTAAGCTTTCACAATTCACCGCGCCTGTGTTGTAGAGTGCGGAGATAGTAAACAACCATCTTTGTCCGATAATTATTAAGTTATCTGCAAAACATTAGACCCGCTGCTAGGGATACAATCGGGAACAAGACACGTCAGTCAGAACACCTGACCGGCACGCTACAGTCGCACTATCTCATAGTTGACCGCCATGACGACTAATAATGTCAACGACACGGAAATCAAGGTCGTCACACCCATTTACTCGTAAAGCTAGAAAAGTGGATTTACCACATAATACTTTCATGGCTGCCAAAAAGCTTGAATACATAGATGAAAGAGTATATAAAGATCTCATTGCTCTGAGTACCATTACACGACCCGGACTACAACACATTCTCTGAGATAAATAAATATTTTCCGCAAAGTAGTTGGAAATGTACGCCTCAAATCTTGACCTTTAAAAATCAATATGTCATTGAGCTACCAAGAAAACATAACAGCTTGAATACAAAATGCATCTTCAAGTAATTCTTTAAATTCCTCGCGTCTTCATTTAAGATTAAAAATTCTCATTTCAAACAGAATGGCTCGAGGAGTGTTAAAATAATTTATAGTGCGTTAATCAAGATTTAACTCTGAATTGTGAGGAAGTATTTACTTTCATTGCTCGTAAAATATCTGGTGGTTCGCGAATTTTGTCGAGTGTAAGTGTCGGGCGCGTTATTTATGCAGCGCAGTCCAAGATTTTGTGTGTAAAAGTTTGTCTCGACTTCTTAATGAAGGGATTTCGCGGAGTCGTACTCGGCGCTGGTATGTGTTGGCTTAGTCGATGTGTCACTCTCTGCTTCTCGACTTAGTCATTCATAACTTATTGTCTGGTACTGAGAGCGGTCGATACGCGAATGGGACGGTTAGAGGAAAGTTTAGGGGTGTCGTGGTGCTCAGTGGGAGGTTTATTACTTGTACACGAGCATTGAATCCTTGCCAAGTCTCGTGCTACACACCTCGGGCACCTTTGATTGACTTCTGCATACACGAAGGACATTCTTTGGTTTAGTATTTATTCACTTATGATGTAGTCACGTATACTGTTTCCTTAGTTGACCGATTTGTTTCTTGTTCGTCAGCTTCCTTAATGGGAAGTTTCCTAATACGCAAATTTCGTTATTTTCAAGTTTTGCTATGTACAATATCTTCATTTCAAAGACGAAAAGAAGCGTATCAAAATATAAAAATGATGGAGAGGACAATTTTTGTATATAAACGTTTTTGCATAGACCGACATATAAAAATCGTGACATATCGGGAGGCACGCAAACGCGTGTACTCAGCTGATAACCATCTATACAACACGGTCGTGGCGACGAACTTGTTTCTTGAAGTTTACCTAATGCCAGCCACGTAGGTGACCTAGAGGCACTGGCCCCGGCGAAGGCATTAGACCAAACTAACCAGTTCCAAGATAAAATCGGACAAATTTATAATATAATAACAGTCAATGACCCGACAAGGATGCTTCGCCGTCCGTTGGTGGCGCGGTACACAGAACTCACTTGTTTTTGCGTTAAATGTTACGCCACAACGCCGATAGTCTTCGAGGAGAAACAAAGGAAAATGAGGAAAACATATTTTGTTGCAGCTAACTTGCCTGCTGGTTTTCATTGCGGACCTCATCGTATTTAAGATACATGCGATATGGTCTTTTTAATTTCTAAACATGTCTTGTTAAAAACTTCTTAGTAAAAATATTACAGATATTTTCGCCAAACATCAGATTTATGATGAAAAAAGTCAAGTGTAAGTGTACTCATATTTTTATCCCACCCGTGAACTTGGCTGCAACACACTAGGGCCCACCCAGCACCATGCGGGTTGATGGAGGCTGACACAATGGCTGGCTTATCCGATTGTGAAGACAAGCCGTTTTCTGAAAAGACCACCAGCAACATACTACGACTACGTAGTTTTGCTCAGAAAATTTACTGAGAGTCAAGTTGCGTAAATAAATATGTATGTGCGTTTCTGTAGCGTGAAAATATGAAACTGTAACTAGTTTATATTATATGATATAATATAAGCATCAGCAACCTAATATCATTAGGTTTATCTAAGATTCTATGTTGAGGTATATTTCGTGTTCTGGAAATTAGATGAAAATAAAATTTAGATGTTATCATCCAATTTTCCCAATATTGCACGCTCGCGCTATTGAAATGCAAAGT
Source organism: Carterocephalus mandan (assembly GCA_018250895.1). Lineage (NCBI taxonomy): Eukaryota > Metazoa > Arthropoda > Insecta > Lepidoptera > Hesperiidae > Carterocephalus > Carterocephalus mandan. Next base: position 1,634 of record DWTT01001308.1, on the reverse strand, counting down.
TTGTTTTCTGGGTCAGTTGGGCGTGTAAGGACAGCGGGGAATTATTAATATTGATTACCAGCGCCCTCTCGTCGGATATTCTTCTCACGAACCGTCCTTTAATTCTCCAAATATTTACGGCTTAAATATTCGATTTGACTTCAATAATCCTACTATATATATATGTTTACTAATATTATAGATGTGAATGTTTGGATGTTAAATAGGTACTCAACCACGCAAAAACTACAAAATGATTTTGATGAAACTTACACACATAATTATACACACACGTACAGGATAACCTAGATTAGCACATTATATGCTAATCTAGGTTATATATCTATAAAGTGTGCTTTTCACATTTTCATGGCCATGTGTGAGGATGTTCATGATATTCATTATGTAATCAAAATTGATTATGTTACTATTAGAGAAATAGAAGTGATAGGTGCGAGGAGCTTTCTACTATACCTTCATTCATTCATCCATTCCGAATGTCGACTGTCCAACAGTGGTACATGGGAAGGGTTGTGGGCGTAGGAAATTACACAACTTGATGAAAAACTGGTTGTAAGAAAACGAAACATAATCGAAGTTCAGTATTTTCATAAGTAGGGTTATTTGCTACAAATAATTTGTCCAATAATTACGCTGTTCGAGTGGAAAGCCAAAAACATCCTGTAAATACCTAACAGATTGCCACGGAACAATGGACCGGGCTATTTTTTATTTATATAACCGTTAACTGTTGTTGCTCCGGTAGGATGGTTTTTATAGCGTTTAAACCAACTTAACTAACACATAATAATATTTTAGCGACTCCGTGGACGAGTGACCCTGATTGCCAAAAATCAGGTCCCGCGATCGAATCCCACCCGGGCAGACATTTATTTCACAGATAATAATATAAAAAATATTTAAATTTATTTATTTTCTGTGCGTGCCACCTGGGACACAGGCTTCGGTCACACCGATGAAGAGTGTGAGTATTTATTAACATTCATACTACCAAGACCAACACTCCCAGATAATTTATCATTCAATTCATTCTCAAACGTTAGAAGGTACCCAAACACATCACGGGGTGTGCCAAGCGTAACAGTTCAACGCTCCACGCATGTCACGAGGGTGCGAATTAATGTACGATGTAAAGACACATACTAGCATGTTCTACCTGCTCGCGAGAAGAGCCTCGCAGAACAGCCTGGTCGTGTTTATACAGTCTTGTTAAAATTTCTACTTAAATGGTTTCATAATATTGTTGTAGGTAGTTCGCTCTATTATTCTGCTTGAGTGAGCTTCATTGGAGATCAGAGATGCTGGTTTAAGTAAAGAGGTACCAATCTTTATGTTATTTTTTAGAATTTGCTTTTCTTTTCATTGTATGCTTAAACTTTTAAGCCGCTAAAGTTAAAGATTAGTTTGTAGTTTAGATTTTAGTTTTTACGGTTACCATGCAACATGCGTATTTGTTTAATTTTTTCGGTTCGGTTTCGGTTTAAAGATCTTTATTTCTCATTAAGATACAAACATCACTTATTAATACACATTTGACAGGCCCGTTGGTGCAATCGGTAGTGACCCTGTCTGCTGCGCCAGGGGTCGTGGGTTCGAATCCCACTCAGGACAAATATTCGTGTGACGAACACTTG
>DWTT01001307.1:0-12043 GCA_018250895.1 Carterocephalus mandan | reverse complement strand
AACTAATGGTTTCATTAAATTTAATGGGTAATTAATTAATGGAATGTCAATGATGAGTTTCTTGCAACTGACGGTAAGAACATTAAATTGCCAAATTTAAAAAACGCCAAATTGCACTGCTTAATCATTATTAATATTTAAGAATAAAATTATTACACACTTTAACAAAGTATGTTTTTTTTAATGACCTCTGATGTGTTTAATTTTTTTGTTACTATTAAATAGATTGTATACTTTTGTCGTCGGAAAATAAGTCATAAATATCAACTAATTAGTTGTAATGCCTTTATGACTTTTATTTTACGACAGATTTTGATACAAAAGTATGACTTTTGGCGGGAAAACTGTTCTAACATACATTAACAGCATTCTCCCGGAGGTGAATACAAAGGTGTGTAGTACCGTTAAGTACTGATTAAGTACTGATGATAATTATCATCCCAACGCTGTGCTAGAGGGAATTTCAAGTATCAAGTTGAATTCCAAAAATAATTTGCCCAAGTCAGACCTCCAGCGCATCAGCCCGTTGCGAATTAATTAGACAGACGAAGCAAATTGTTCTAGCGGCGCTTCAAAAGCTTGTTCTTGAAATAAATTCAATGTTACAATTTTATGTCGAGCACATTCGTGAACGTGAAAGACTTGATCCTTACTGGAAGAAAATGTCATATGGCATTACGTGTGCCAATTGTAACCTTTAAGGTTTTAGAAATTTTTTAATAAAAATAAATAAATATCTTGGACATTCTCATACACGGCCATCTAACCTCAAAGTAGGCGCGAGCCTGTGTTATGGGTGTCAGAGACTGATATACATACATAAATATTGTTAAATACATACTTAAATAGATAATATTAACGTGCAGACACAGAACAAATACAAGTGTTCGTCACACGAATATTTGTCCTGATTGGGATTCGAACCCACGACCCCTGGCGCAACAGACAGGGTCACTAGCGATTGCGCCAACGGGCCCGTCAGAATATTTAAATAATCCTGCATCGGGAGTTTAGAAAACGGTAGTGCCGTAGAACAGGCATCGACCGGACATAAGCGCAGCGTTCCATGCACACGTTCTCACACATTATAGTATCGTACACAACTCTATGGAAATCTCGCGACGCTCGCAGTGGGTATGCACCTTTAAATTCGCTCAGCGCACGACCACACGACACGCGACCTAATTAGGGACGAAATCAATATACGAATACAGGGTATCGACACAGCAACTAGGGAAAACGTGTTACTTCAACCACAACTGCGTGATACGACCAATTTGAAGAACACAGACGTGACATTTAGAAAATAAGCCCCCGACAAGGACTGTTAGCAATGGGCCTTAAAAGCCTGATGGATGGATGGATAACAATGGATACCTCTATAAGAATTACTTATTTGCATCTAAAAATAATAAAATAATATAATAAAATGTTTTATGTAACCATTATTAATATTTCATATCTTATAAGCGGACAGCAATACACACTTCAGTTGAAATACAATATAATGTGATAATAGGTGTCATTTTATATACACACAAAGTATTCACACGTTTCACACATATATCTATTTGGACATAGAGACATACCTTTGAATCCTGATTCCGTGATAGGATAAAAATAAACAATCTATCTTTGTAATGTTCTTTGACTAAGATTATTCTATACTAGGGGACGCCCGCAGCTTCGCTCGCGTGGAGTAGTAGACATTGACGCAGCTTGGTATATTGTTACTCTACCCTGTGAAACCCTAGGGAACCCTCTTTAGTATACCTCCATGTTAACTCGAATAAATTGTTTTCACATTATGCCTGTGCAAACAATTCTTCTTTTAACATTGGTTAAATTTCATTCCTTTTTAAACTCTTTTTAAGTTGAAAATTTAAAAACGCTGTATTTACGTTGAAGACCTATGTGGTGACTCCCAATTTGAGAACAATAGCATAAATGTTTTGTTGGTATAGCTGCTTGAAATTTTTTTGTTTTATATTCACCATTCATTTGACTTTTTTTTCGTTTTATATATTATACCTGGTATACCTACATTAATTTATGTAAGGAACTTTTTTTGCAAATTTGAACTTACGGGCGAAACATAACAAAAAGTACATGACATACAAACTCATACTGGAGTAATATCTTTACCAAGTTACATTCAAATCCGACCACGTGTTTTTACGTGATGCCCGGAGAGACAGACATATCGACATTATTTTCCAAAAAACACATATTTGAGTTCCAACTCTTTATTTTTAATGGGCCTGAATTGAATTTTAAAAAAAATATTCTATGTACAGAAAAAGATCCTCTACAGTTTAACTTAGTAATATAGATATAAACTAAGAGCTACAATAATAGTCAAGGCATTTCTATAAGGTATCAAATTATACTGAAAACATTATCTAGAGTACGTTCTTACCTCCTCATCCCTGATGTCTTTTAGTGTATAAGACACCACTGTTATCCCCATATTGATAAGATCGCTCGAAGCTACTTCGAACACCTGTAACAACGTGTGCAGTGCTAAACATTACGTAAGCAAAGTATGTATATTATAATATTGTACATGTTGTATATTATAATATTGTACACTTGTACAGCGGTGATACTCGTGGCTATCAAAGTCGATCGGATGGCATGCATGCATCACTTTTTCCAATATATGAGCGATTTATGAAATTAAATACCTTAAGCTGTAACGGTGAAGGAAAACATCGTGAAATTTAATCTCAAGAAGTTTATATTATTATGTATGACAAAATTTTTTTTTTAAGTAGGAAAAATGAATCGTTACCTTTTTGGAAAATATTTTCCTATCTTTGTATATTTCTTCTACCGTCATTGATCCCATAATGGCGCGCTGGTGACCTTCGAGGGTCACGAGGGCTATATGCTGGATCTCCTGTTCGGATTTGCCTAAAAACTGCTCGCAAGCTGAGAGCAGCATTTCAGCGTTTTGGCCTTGGATCTTCACCTGGAATGGTTAAATGATTTTAATTTAGAATTTAAATTCTGCATGTTGATCTGCCATTGGCACACAGATATACTATGTTAAGAGAAAATTTAATAAATCTACTATGTACATTACAATCGGGCAGAAAGAAATATGCATGTGCATAACTGATTTTACAATTAATGTGTACTTTTAGGTTTTTAAAACAATAAATAATGTGAATTTATAACCCATTTTTCTTATCAATTAATATTTTCATTAAAGCCCTAGTAATAAAATAAAATGAAAAATATGATGACCTCAATATCGTATAAAATGTATCGTTAGCGAATCCTAGCATTACAGTGATACTATAAATACAATTACAATATATTACAATGAATTATTAAATTTACAATTACAGTGAACTAAAATCTAAGCTCCGCATTTTATGATAGTCAATACTTATTATTTTACGGTTATTGTTGTGACTTAAAAAGACAAACGACTTCAAAAGATAGAAATTGAAAGTGTATTATAAGGCGTCAGTTTTACTATCACCATGTCGTCGCTCCAAAGAGATAACAAAATACATATCAGGAAAAGGTAGCCTTAGTTATTTTTGGAAAAAGGTAGCAGTAGTTATTTTTTTATTAATAATTTAATCAAAACAAATCTCCACCAATCCGCATTGGAGCAGCATGGTGGAGTATGTTCTAGACTGATGCTAGCCTAGGCTATGGGAAAGGCCTGTGCAAGACACCAATCAGCCAATCAAAACACTTTAGTTAAGGTATTTAGTATTATTTAAAAACAGCTAAGGAAGGTAACTAATTGGATATTTTCAATATTTAATTTACTATTCCTCCATGTTACTAACGGTTGAATATATAACCTAACTTGATTTGATCAAGCTAGTTAGTTATCATAATAAATACGTCCATATGAACCAGGTCTTATTAAAAAAACTTCATCATTGCACAAGCACATTTTTGTAACACATCATCAAATGCCTGTGGTGTACAATAAAGCATATTTGTATGTATTTGTAAATCCAGCTTCTCTTGGTATTACGCACATTACAACATTACAAATACATGTGGAATTACGCAGAGCTAAAATAAAACATCGATACCTGAGCGATGCCGGTGACAGAAATGGGTACACCCTGGCTGGTGTATACGGTGGGCGACTCCACTTGGAGAGTCATCGTGTTGAGCGATATGCGCTGCACGCGCTGCACCGCTGGCCAGACGAACGCGCGCCCCCCGGGCACCAGGAGTGGCTTGGAGTAGCAACATCCTGCAATAGCATACAAATTATAATTAATTGTATCAGGCGTTAGCAATTATTACAAACCAAAAATTAATCTACTTTGCAACAATTCGCGAATAAAAATGTATGGTGATGTATGTATACCTTCATGCACGCAGGACCACCCTCCCTCCCACACAGGAAAACATGCACATGCGATTAATGAATACATACACCAACACACACACCAACCCACTTTTCTCCATAATTTTGCTTCTTTAGCAACTCGTTCAAGACAACAATTTGCGTGCGAACTAACAGATGAAATCAAGTGACACTTGACATAAATATTGTGTGATTTACACTCGTTGATTGAATATCGAACAACCCACAAATAGGTTTTTTAAAATGTGCTTCTACAAAGGTTTTGTTTCACCCTGGTATGATAGTTACATTAAACTTATGATCAATTGCTTAGTTTTATAGGTAATATATACTACTTTAAAATACCTTATTTTAAAAATGTATGTATGTCTCATGAGTTTACACTTGGTCTTGACCCAATATATAATGTAAGTTCCTCTCCTAGTTTAAGAAAATAAACAGCAATTCAGCAACAAAGGTTTCAATATAATATTGATTCAATGCTTAATATTTTACAATACCTACATGCCAGTAAAATACTTGTACCCCAATGTCGGAAGGAGCATAAGGTAACATGGACAACAATGCCATAGATAATTTATATGCTAAGCCTGCCCAATTCATCCAACTGAATGTCCTTCATTATTATGTCTTCTATGTGAGTCATTGCCTAATCAGCTTGATTGATGTAATTAAAGTCTCCAGTGGCATGACACAGTAAGATACATACAATAGCAGGTGGTAGAATCTTTAAATGTTTTACTTGGGGATATACCACTGGCACATCTGATTATGCTGTGCAAAAATTTCTTTGTAAATTATCAATTGTTTTCTGGTTTGAAAAGTATAATTGCTGTCCACAAAAATACAAATTACTAACACATTTAGAACTCAGTTCTTATACAAATTAATACTGACCAAAATAATATTGCTATTAGCATCTCTAGAGGAGAAAAGCAGTCAAGGTTGATACTTTACTTAGTCTAGAGCTAGGTAAAATCAATTTCTCTTTATTTCTTGAATATAATGTTTTTTTTTTTCTTTAGAAACATCATATTTTTGAATTCATACATATTTGTTTCATAAATATATTGACATGGTACAGTTAAATAGACTTAAACATCTCTCATAGGAATTCATGCTTGTATATGCCTTAACTACTCCTTATGGCGAGGTTTTTGTAACATATAGATGGTATCAATAACAGTAGCACTACCCCAAAGTAAAAACTGTGTAAGTAGTGTGAAAGTAACTTAAGTAATGTCCGTAAAGTAGTGTACATAGCCCAATGGCTCGTGTCGATTCAATGTGATCGAAACAGTTAAGCAACGACGGGTTCGGTCAGTTTCAGTTCAGGAATTGAAGGAATTTTTATATTAAGCAAAACAAATCTAAACATTTTGCAAATAAATTGAATTTGAATTTGAATTTGTTTTTTTTTGCGATTGAGTACAAGATTGTTGCATCAAACCGGTTGGTGATCATTTTTAGTGTTTTATTTAGGTTTTCACTGACTTCTTTGTGTTTAACTTAAAATATAACTGATGTAGTCAGTAAACAAAAAAAAATTGGAAAAATCCACACAATAGTTTGTAAAAAGCTCCATAATACTGCGGTTGCTAACACACAAACCACTTTAAGAGCAAGACTACCCTGCAAAGAATGTACAACTAAAAAGTCAAGTGTACATGGGTGACAGCAGAATAGCTAGAGATTTATTCCCAAAACACAAAGGAGAAAGGAAGGGTGAAAAATAAAATTGAATAGAATGCATGCTGCACTAAATATTTCTATTTTTTTTCTAATTTATAATCTCAAATGAAATCCTGGTTAATTGCCAGACAATAGTGCCAATTACTCCAATGACAATTGTGCTATGTTCCTCAGGCAAGGGCAAATCTGCTGAGTAGAAAACTTTAAAAAATATGAAAATAAATTTAATGATGTACTAGAAAAGTCTGTTTTCAGACCTATTAAAAAGGTATTTTTAATAATATGTTTAATTATTTTAAAACGAACATGAAAACAAACTTGATTTCATTAAGACCCATGGCAGTAAAACTGCACCTTTTTTGATAGCAAACATTCTTATATTTCTTACAAAATGAGTGTTTGTATTTAGCGGAGATTCGTCATATCAAACCGGTAATGACGAATCTCCGCAATTATATGATATTTAGTAGTGCTGTTTAGTCAAATCGTTCAAGGAAATTCTAAATTCTAGAGTAAAATAGATTTTGGAATGCTTATGGATCTCTATCGCTAAGATGAATATTCCCAGTTACCATTCCCCATCGACGTAGATAACAATTTACCTATAAATAATCGTGCCTAAAGAATTTCATATAAAAAACACACCTTAGAACGAGCGTATAGCAAATATAGTTTGATACAGTTAATAATTTTATTCATAAACCAAAACAAGCAAAGGAAAGCTTCAACTTCAATTTAATTAATTGATATAACCTTACCTGATACAACTAAAGCTTCATTCGGACCACAAGTTACGAAACCCCACGTCATTTTCACTTACTATGGGAAATATTTAAGTTCTAAATATATGTGTTAATGATTAAAATCATAAAATGGATATTTATGAAAAACATAAATTACGATGAGCTTCAGATCAGATTCTTTCTTCAGTGTGTACGTACCACAGAGTACTGAATACCACAGACTAGGTAGAGATATCATGAATTCTGAATAGATGCAATAGTATCATGGAAGTAATAGATATTGCGTATATCAGGAAGTTGTAATTATGCACTCTCACATAAAAAGCGAGCCGAAAGAGAGAATCTGAAACATCGCACTAGCCTGTTTTAGTAGATTGACCATGTTAACGCGAAACAATGTGAGACTTAAGATTGTGGAGTGATTCCTATTGATCTTTTCCATCCATTCATCCCACCCATCAGTCTTTTTTTATCTACTCCTGGACATAGGACTCCTTCAATAATGGCCACTCCTCCCGAACCAACGTTTTCCCGCTGTCTTCTTTAGGTCGTTCACCTCATCGGAGGGCGGCCAATACTTAGTTTTCCGAGACGCGGTCTCCACTCGAACACTTTTCTTAACCAACGGTTGTCAGTCCGTAGAGCGACGTCCTGCCATAACTACTTCAGTACCCTGATCCTTCGAGCTATGACGGTAACCTTCGTTCATCTACGGATTTCATTAGCTGTTTGACATCCATCCTACTAATATTATAAACGGGAAAGTTTGTAAGTATGGATGGATGGATGGATGTTTGTTACTCCTTCACGTAAAAAGTACTGAATGGAAAGGAGAATCTGACTGACTGATTGACATATCAACGCAGGGCCTAAACTATATGGGTTAGAAACTTGTAATTTTGCACAGGGGTTCAATTTATAACGTAGGGGAGCACTTGCTGAGCAATGTGAAAGTTTCTTTGCAAGCATTCCAATAAAAACGACCCTACCTAACTCATCCTCTGATCTTGCTGGATTTTTTAAAAATAATAATCATCTTTCCCAACGTTGGGAAAGAACATTTGTTTTTTAGACATGTTAGTAACCGTGAATTTTTTAAAGATTATAAAAAAGGCCTCGTCTTTCCCATTCTGAGGGGAGACCCGTGCCCAGCTGTGGGATAAAGAAAGGTTGTGACGATGATGATATTTAACATGTCACTAGGGACATCTTCCTAGTTGACCGCAAACTAGGCGCAAGCCTTTACTATGGGCATAGGTGTCACAGACTGATAGACAAGGCTAAACGATTGTATTCACCATTGAAAACAACCGGGACCGCCGGCTTAACGTACCCTCTAAAGCACGATAACATGCTAGTTTGCCACTAGCGGTCAACCATTCACTAACCAACCGCACCCGTCCCAGCTAAAATCTGTCGATCAAATTGAAATTACGCGAGTTACAAATTTAAATACGGATGCTACATACCGGTTGTACATAGTACTTAATACTTCTATGCAACCGTAGTATCTACAGAGTATAGTAGTGTCCTATAATCCTTATATTGTCTGTGGCAAACTTCTTTTGACAGTGACGTCGAAAAAATTACATCTTTCATTTCCATTTCCTCCAAAGTTTGTCAAATCAAAATCGGAAGCGGTAAAAAATTATAGGTATTTGTTTGTTTTGTTTGTAGTAGGGATGATGGCAAGGGCGGCGCCACGCACGCATTTAGTCAGATATAAAATATTACTGTTTGTTTAATTTATTGTAAAATACGGAGTAAACTTACTGCTTAGCGTCAACATAATATATACCTAACGCATTTATTTCAGTTTTCAATACTACCAAAACAGGCAACTGCAATACATACCTACATTCAAAACAGTGAGTAACTAACAAAATGTTGCTAAAAATCATAAATACCACTTTGTTTAAATTTCACTAGGAAGATATGAGTAAAATTTAAGCTTACTTCAATTAAAAAAATCGTATGCTACGTCAGTTTCATGTTTTTAAATATTGTTTTCATTTCTAGGTTCATTGACCTGATAAGCTTGCCCGACTGGTTCCCAAATGAGGCCTACCCATGGTAAGTGTTATACATTATTATTATTAATAGAGAGAAGACAATCAGATAATTACCAGCTTATACTGATACAAATATTTTACTTATCATTAGTATATTGTTGTTAATGCGGAGAAGTGGTACAGATTAAGGCATAGGCCTCCCTTAATTGGTGTCATGTCATGCAGTGGATTTTAAAAGGCTGAAGGATGGATGGATGGATACAACTCAAGTAAAATCTTTTGTTTGTTTGTATAAGACTCAATATAAAATATAATGTTATTTTTAGGATGAACACAAGGCCCTATCTTCTGTAACACTATCCATCCATCCGAATTTGTGTCCACAGCTCAATAGGCCTCCCTCAATCGACACCACACCGCCCTGTCGCGTGCCCTCTGAATCCTATAACCCCTCATAAACACAGCAAGCTATAATCGTTTGTTTCAATAAAGATTTTACCTTGAAGCTCTTTCATGAGGAAACCGAAACTAGGACCGTCTCTAGGTACCTAACCTATAAAATAGAACAGTAACAATAAGGCAGGCCTGACCTGACCTGACATACGCAACCCTAGTAAAGGTACCGAATATCTGCATTTGGTTTGCATCTGTCTATCCTGCGATTGGGTTGCGTTCTTCAATCGTTAGTCCTTACGACTTTGACTTGTGCATATAAAGTGTGACACAAGCGTCGGAACCGCAAGAGTACCAACGACCATACAATACTAACTATATAGTTATTTACGGTAGTCCTGCGAATCGAACCAATCCATACTTCCATACTAATATTATAAATGCGAAAGTAACTCGCTTTCACGGCAAAACTACTAAAACGATTTAAATGAAATTTAGTACACAGATAGTCTAGAGCCTGAGAAAGGACATAGGCTACTTTTGAATTGGAAAAAAGTGTTGTAAAGGATTGAAATGGGGAATGAAAGGTTGTATGAAAGTATTGTCATTTTTACAACTAGAAGCATAAAATTTATATTTTAGGCTGTTGATAAGATATAATTAAATATGGCATTCAAAGTTTGTAGAAATGTTACCCTTAAGGGGGTAAAATAAAAATAGGAGATAAAACATTTACGGATTCATTACAAATTTGTGGAGTTAAAGTTAGCGCGCGAGCGAAGTTGCGGGCGTCATTTAGTTTCCTATAAAAAGACGATCTAGTTGAAATCGAGAACCTTTGCAATATTAATTTAAGCGATGCGCCGCAAGGATCTGAACCGCAAAAGTTCGATAGTTGTTCAAGACACTACAGCACAGTACATACCTATCTAAAGCGGAAGTTGGTAAAGAAAATTAAGTTTCGTACAAAACGTGCCAGCGGGATGGAAAAGTTTAGTACATGTTAGCAGCGCCTTGAGCGTTTGAAGCGTAAACTACCGTACTTCATGGCAGTAGGTACATGCATGGCGGTAGATGAGAATGTAATTAGCTTTATGGAAAACAATATCACTCAGCCACTTCAAGCAAGCCGGTGATCGCACATACTTACTACATTACTAAAGATGCGGTACATATTTTTACTTCTTTCTCTCTTCTTTTTTGTCATTTCTACTTTTATTGAAGTTCTATGCACATGCGTAGCCATCGGTAAACTTAACCTTCGATTATTTATTAATGCGTTCGCCACGGTTAAGCGTCGACTACCTGCAAGGTCGGAACCGGTTCCCTGTAGGCACGCACAGATGTAAACTATCGGCATTCCCTTAAATCTAATAATTTTAAGTAACTGCAGTCGTGTCTGCCGGCATTTTGTTACACCTACTCTACTAGCTTTGTCCTAGATTGTCCTTTTATGGATATAATCTGCCTTTATAAGATTTTTATGAGACATGATCAGTAGAAACCTGGTTATGGATCGAATTGATGCCGTTAATATGTAACAAATAGGAAAGAATTCAGTAAATTACTTAGATTAAAAGACTTCCACTCAGTGTAGTGATAACTTGAGTTGATAATTATTAAATAATCTCCAGCAATATTACAATATGGTTTAGTGTTTAACATGGTTATTAGCTAAAAGCCTAAAAGCTTAGCTGCAACTCATAGGGGTTCCACTGTTGGGAACGGGTCTCGCCCGCAGACAAATTTGCCGGTGGTCTAGACTCCGGTCCAATACGGATTGGGTTAGTGGCCAACTCTGTGTCGAATGTTCTTAAGCCACCGGAAGATCTTTGACAAGGCTTAGCTATTGTTTTCACCATTGAAAACAACCGGGACCGACGGCTTAACGTGCTCTCCGAAGCACGGTAGCGCCCATAAAATTTTGCTGCTAGCGGTCATCCACAAACCGACCGCGCTCGTCGTTGCTTAACTCTGTCGATCAATTTAAATCGACGCTAGCTTGGGCTATGGACACTTCTTGTTTGATTTTAAGCTAAGAAAAGTTATGTACCTCTGATTAGAACCTTCTGGAAATAGTGTTGGTGCTGGTTCTCATGTGGTAGATATTTATATCTACTGACGTCATCAAAAGTTCTTGAGATATACTCGTTGAGAGTTCGATGGTCTTCCTCGAGAGGGCACGATCCACGTCTCTTAGTTTCTAGTTACTAGTTAAGAACAACATTATGAGGAAACATGTGACTGTGAGTTTTTCATTATATTCTCGATGGCCTGGGAAGTCCGCCAATCAGCACTAGCAGCTCGTTGGACGATCTCACCCATCTTATTCTGGTATGCCTTGAAAGATGATGGCGGCTTGCATACTTTCTCTTTGAAATGTTTGAAGATAAAAGAGTACCTTGTGTATTCAGGCAGTCTATTGTATGGAGCGAGGACGATCGCTTTTAATTTGATTTGATGTGCTGTTAGTCCATGGAACGGACGCGTGGTGTGACAGCCATTGATTCGATTATGCACATTCTCATTATGGATGCGCGACACCGCGTTGGCGTTGCCTTAGTAAACCGAATACGGCTGGGACGCTCCCGGTCCCCGTCCTGCCGTGTAAAAATTGATTCTATTAATTATTACAAACCCAGAATTAATCTACTTTGCAACAATCCGCGAACAATAATGTATGGTGATGTATGTATACTTTCATGCACGCAGCACCTCCCTCCCTCCCACACGGGAAAACATGCACATGCGATAAATGAATACACACACCAACACACACACACACACACCAACACGTGTTTCGCCCCAAAACAAGGCATCCTCAGGGTAAGTAGACTCCACGACGGTTAATC
>DWTT01001306.1:0-12044 GCA_018250895.1 Carterocephalus mandan | reverse complement strand
TCATGCGGCTGGACTACAACCGCTGGCTCAGCGGCGAGGCGCGCCTCACGCACTCCGTCACCGACATGCTGCGCTACTGACGCGCCCGCCGCGGCTGGTGAAGCGGCTGCTGGTGTCGCTGCGCGAGCGCGCGTGCGGCGTGCACCTGGCGCGCCTGCTCATGCGGCTGGACTACAACCGCTGGCTCAGCGGCGAGGCGCGCCTCACGCACTCCGTCACCGACATGCTGCGCTACTGACGCGCCCGCCGCGGCTGGGGATGCGGCTGCTGATGTCGCAGCATCGCCAGGCGAAGCACTATCTAATGTGTGTAGAATTGAAGTGTGTAAATAAATATATTGGACATTCTCACTCACGGCCATCTAACCCCAAAGTAGGCGTGAGCCTGTATTATGTGTGTCAGACTGATAACCATACATAGATATTTTAAATACATACTTAAATAGATAATACATATTAACATCCAGACACAGAACAAATACAAGGTGTTCGTCACTCAATATTTGTTCTGAGTGGGATTCGAATCCACGACCCCTGCAACAGGCAGGGTCACTACCGATTGTGCCAACGGGCCAGTTAAAAGTAAGAGTCGGTTAGATTCCATAGATACATTCACGCTCTCGTCCTACCGGCTGCAACAAGTCTACTGTCAATTTGTCTATGGCTGTTTTCGACACGCATGAGAGAACTGATGACGATTATAAATGTGCCTAAAACTCGAATTAACTATTAACAAGTAACTCGATAAATTATTATAACATCTTATGTTCCACTATTGTATTATTTCTAATATTGTTTAAGCAATGTTAATAAATATTTATATTAAATGGTAGTGTTTTTTTAAATGGGCCAGTATGAGGACATCTTAAACCGTAGAGACCCTTCTTAATGAAACTTTTGGTATCCTCATTTTTTTAATCAAGACTGATCAAAATTTTTTATGCTGATCTTCGATCAATAACGCACATGCTGATCGACTCAGATTCATCTATTGATAATTTATTTCACTGTATCGGAAGAAAAATACCGTAACAGCAGAAGTTGTCTTTAACGTGTTTGTCATTACTGGGATAGTGGGCAAATCATAGAGTAACTTAATAAAGGTGGGGTAAATCCTCTAGTTGTAACTAGTTGAGTTGTAACTCAAAAGTAGATATGTCACAAATTTAATTCATTACATACATTATTGCGTGTTGCAAATGAGCTCTTTATTATTTTTCTTCCTTGATCGAAGGTACACGTCGTTTTTTTTCTTCAGTAACTCTGGATCGATTGGAAGGTTAATAAAAACAACAAAGCATGTTTCTTCATTCTTTAATGCATTGTCTCTAATTTTTTTGACAGCGATGAGCACTTTTGGTGAAAATAGATACCGGAAATCAGCATAATAATATATTTATTTATAATTCAACAGTTCCAATAAAAAAAACTCTGTTTTAATATGGATTTTACTTAGGTACATTCAGCAGCTCAACTTCACAATAAAAATAGATCTCTTCTATAAAATTTATATAATTTATAAAAGCGGTCGTGTTAGTTAAAACAACAATAAATAAATGCTTCTGGGATATTGATAAACGCAATAATATTTTGTCTTCGTAGATAAATTGACAGATTAGTCACTCTGCTAAGATCAATCGTATAAATATCTTACGAGTATATAGGTACTATCTATTGGTGTCGTTCGCAAAAACTTGAGTACTATGCTGCATTCATCTACGAATAAGCTACTGCGTATTGGTTCGTCATTCATTACCTATATTTGGCTAAAAAGTCAACATTTGCAAAACCACTTTTACAAATTGTCATGACACTATAAGAATTAGTCAACGATGAACCTGCAAACGCGGCGGCGGCCGGCGACACTCGCGCCCTCTACTTTGTCGTTGCAACTTATCTATTTATTGCTAAAGTTTACGTTATCGAGAATTTTATTAGAAAAGCGCTTGCGTAACGTCTACTCGCTCAACTGTCGTAAGATAATCACTAAAGAAATTGAAAAATCATACGTACAGACCGTGGTGAGAGTGAAAGCGTTACCATGCAAGTTAAAGTTAAACTATCGTGCCTACCACTACGGCGCGAGCGTCGCCGAGCCGTCGCGAGCGCCCTCTATCACATAATGTAATTCGTCCGAATTTAATATTCGCTCCGGCCTACTTAACCCTACAAAATGATCACTATCGACAATAAATTATTTTCACCTACAATTAAAAACAAGGTACGAAGTTTAGTAGTGCATCGAGAGCCGCGGCGCGGTGCGCGCGCGGCATAATTGACTGGACCGCTCGAAGGAACGCCCGCTTAACAATTCTATAAAAACAAATCTCGCTATAGGCGTAACTTCGATTGCAATATTTACATAAAGAAACGATTCGAAGCGCTACTGATCATCTCTACTTAGGAAACCGAGAAATCGTACGTTATCGGTAGATATGACTACTTATTATTAAAATTAAGAAAGCAACCGTGTGCTATTGGAATCGTGAGGCTCGAGGCGTGCGCGGCCCGGAGCGCGGCGCGCGCCGCAGGCCATTAGGAATGCCCTCGTTTTCTTTTGTATCGATACACTTATCGATGAATGCTTCTATTACTTATAAAGTACGAGTATGTTATTTCACATACCTACATCTGTAACTAACTTGTAGTAAGGCATACTATTGCTTGGAGTTTGTTGCAGATTACCTAATTGATTGTAACGGGTAGTTACATGTTTTGCCGTTCCGTTTGCACCTATTTCCGTCGACCAACCGGGATCGCACGAGTCTGAGTTAACCTCATTTATCAAAGCGTATTAAAGTCAATTGAAAATCTCACTAGCACTTATCTACCTAAATATATTTTAACCTTACTTAACTAGAAAATAATATCGATATGAATCGGGCATCCGTAACGGCGCGGGCCGCGCTCTGTGGCAGCCCTATTCACTACTTAAAATCCGTAATGCTCCCTGTCACTACAGGCTCTTACAAAGGCGGCAAACTTTGTTTCAAGCCTTTTACAAAATACATTGCTGACTTGTTTCTGTAGCACCGTCAATGCGCAACGACGCAACTATATCTCCCTACATCCGTATTTATATATTCGTTAACAATTCCATAATATTCCGTTTCCGGGCCGGGAACGCACGTTCGATTCGAAGTCTGCATCTCGTCCTTCGCCAACGAACGGTAAGCACCGGCAACAATACAGGTCTATTACGTACCTACGCCAACAAAGCATAAAATAGTGATATCTTTACAATTCAGTCTAGTCTATATAATTATATTCTCTTCAATGGCAAGGTATCTCTATAAAGATTCAATAGTTATCATTCAATATATAACAGGTATATCTATACAAACGGAGTGCGTCGTGCATCCGCTCATTTCTCACAGCGTCAATGATATAAAATTTAACCTAAATTATAACACAGGGAATTAAGTATAAGATCACAAAATGAGATTCAGCGGGCGGCGGCGCGGCGGGGCGAGCGGCGCGGCGCCGGCGGAGCGGCAGCTACCTCTACGCTACACTAGCGAGGCGCGCCGCGCGCTCGCACTAGGCTAGGGGGGGCGCGGTTGGCGCGGGCGTCAGGGCGCGATGCCCGCGTCCGACTTGTGGAAGGCGGCGGCGGACGCGAGCGGCGGCGGAGCCTGCGCGGCGCTGAAGTCGTGCTCGGACTTGGGGCGCGGCAGCGCGGCGACGCCCAGCCCGGGCAGCGCCACGCCCGCCATGCGGCACGACGCGGCCTGCAGCGGCTGCAGCGCCAGCCCCAGCGAGCGCTCCGACAGCCGCGCCACGCTGTCGTCCGACAGCGACACGTGCTCCGCCTCCGCCGCTAGCGCGTTCACCACCGCGTTGATCGTGTTCCCCTCGGACGTGGTGTCGTCCTCGCGGTGAGCCACCAGGTTGGGGTTCTTGCCGATCTTGTTGAGCCGCTCGGCCGCCACGCTCTCCATGGTGCGCCGCATCAGCGGGTACTGGTCGAGGACGGCGTTGAAGTGGTCCACGGACAGCGAAAACAGGTTGCAGTAGGTCTCGGCGCGCACGGAAGCCACGCGCCGCGCGTTCGTCAGCAGACAGATCTCGCCGAAGTAAGAGCCGTCGGACAAGCTGGTGGCCACCTCGCCGTTGGCCATCACAATGTCCACGATCCCTTCTTGGATGAAGTACATCTTGTTTCCGATGGTTCCTTCTTTTATGATTATATCGCCTGAAATTGTAAATAATAATAATAAGTATATAAAATACTTTGATTATTTACTCTAAATAATCAAAGATAAAATAACTTGGTACATAAAGTTTGGATTGACTTTAGATTTATATATTGCAACTAACTAAGTAAGCCGCTTCTGCTCATTTAGCCGTCTTTCACACTTCAACTTTTGATTTACATAGGCCAAATGGCTTATTAGAATCTACTATGACAATTTATTATACACCAATTTGTACTATTAGCTTAGTGGTTGATTCGAAACAATAGTTAAATCTCCAGTAAAAACATTTCATTTAAAACCTTTTTGTTGTTTGTAAGTATGTATGTACCTAGGTAGGCGGTCTGCAAATAGCTTGAATTCAGTAATCTTACCAGGCTGGAAGACTTCGTAACGCAGCTTGGTAACGACGTCAGAGACGAAATTGGAGTCAGCGTTCGCGAAGAACGGCACGGACGCGACGAGCGATCGGCAGTTGTAGTTGATGACGTCTTCTCGCAACTTTTCGCTCAGCTCGCCAAGGATCAGTTCCTCGTCAAAGAACTTGCCCTGGTAGCGATGTTCGAAGTATTCAGTGATTCTCTGACGCATTTCCCGAGGCAGCTTGCGGTAAGCCATGTATTCTTCAACTTGTTTCACCTGCAATGAGATACTTGGAATAAAAAATCATTCGACTGCAACATGCTATACCGCTGTTAATTCAAACGCACACAGAAGTCGGCAGGTCGGTACCAAGCGTACACACTTTGATTGCTAATAAAATATCAATCGTGCAATTTGTTCCAGGTCAGTTATCACAACTAAATTGTCTGTTACGGATGAGAACCATTAAATTTCAATATGATTCAGTGGACCGACACTTACTAGCCATGGGTTAGTATGAATAAGATAATTTTAAATGAAATGATTATTACGGAAGCAACTGTCATGAACACCCAACAATGTAATAAAATAGTCAGTAACCTAAGACACCATGATGAAATAGCCAAGTGCATGAGTAGACACTGAACGTGATTCGACTTATAATAACAACACTAAACAGCCAACGAACATTCTTTCTGTACTCACGTCTAGTCTCTGAAACAGGTAATTATGATTTTAATGATTAGTCGTTTCTGAAATCGGATGAGTAAATTATGATCCATGCGTCTATTGAAATGACTTTCTATATGACACTTACTCCCATATGATTAAGGATAAATGGTTGGATGTAGCAGTTTAAGGGAAGAAAGAAACACGTAAACCTGCAGATGAAATAAGGTTTCACAGTCTTCTACGTACACATGTAGGTGTTCATAACAGCTTGCCATATCTGGTTATTCATTAACAGTAGCAGAGGATGCATAATGATGAGTAGCGTCGAATAATGACGGCGCAATTTCAGGGACTATTAACATTTGGATTTCTTTTTAGGTAGGTATATAGTAGGTAGGTACTAAAGTCACACGCATATGGTGGCGTTAAAATGAGAAGCTGGTTGTCTATTGATTATTACTTAGTCAAATTCATCACTGAACTCTTGACAGAGAACATAAGGTAATTTATTTTAACAAATTCAGGAGGCACTGCATCAGTCGAGCTCAGTGGTAAATCAATAGGTAGACCTTAAAAGTGGATGAACGAACAAATGAATTGCGTAGGTATATGTCTATACTATAGTTCATCTAGCTGTTTCCCGTGACTATGTCTACGTGGATATTGATTTTATTTAATTTTTAAATGCCAAAAGATTTTTTCAATTCTGACCTACCTACATAGTTATAAAGCTTAGTGAATTAAACTAGAATCTGTCTACTTTGAGTCTTGCTACTTGCTTACCTACGTGGTTACGTCGTCAAGCGGCAAAAAATTGTCGATCACTTTCCAGCAAATATGACTCTATGCTTAGACCAGTTTTAAACGTATTTTTCTCCAAGGTATTATTTACAAACAAGTGTAAATTTGTTGCGTACACAGTACAAAGTGAACGTTGTACCTTTTCTCGGTATTGCCTGCGGGAGGAGTCGAGACTCTGGATGAGGTTGGTGGCGTGTCCGAGGAAGAGGGCGTAGCACGTCGCCCCGGATATCATCGAGAGCATGGTCAGCCACATGTCGGTGAGCGACTGTGGCGGGAAGCGGCCGTACCCGATGCACAGCATGTGAGACATGGCCTTGAATAACGCCCATGAGTACTGCTCCAGCCAAAACGCTTCCTGGAATGTTCAGGGGATTATGTCAACTTTTGCTTTTATGGTATTATTGTGTTTGGAATTGAAGCGCAATTTGAGTCTTTTTTTTTTCTTATGGACTTTTGCTGTTGGCCCTACCTACTGGCCTTTACAGCGTCGGGAACAGAGTAGAATGTCAATGTTCTTGGTTGAGTTGAATGAGTCTTTCAAGGTCGGAAATTTGTAGGCATAGGTAACGGTGACCACTGACTGGGGGCAACTGAGGTATGACCGTATGTGAATTATGTAATTGAAATAGAATTCCTACATTTTATTTAAGCCACTTGCTTGGCCTAACTTTAGATTATATTATTAAACACAAACCTGTAATTCATTTATGGCGACCCACGAGTTTGGTGGGAATCCTTGTAGCATCGGAACGAGGAATTGCAGGCAACCTGACCAATGGCCGATTAATAACATCATGCAGATGAGGTTGAATATCCGCATGAACACCGACGCCATGTTGAGAAACTGTGAACAGAAGATAACGATCAGTAAGGGGCACCAGGAGGGCGCTGTTGCCTCTAAAGGAAGCCGTGCGGACTGCGCGACAAGGACGCTCGAGGTCAAGCATCGCGATGATCTCTACCGATGAGTTCGTATTTTGGTGAGAAATAAAACAATGGACGCGTGAGACGAGTCGTCGAGCGAGCATGCTTTTCGCGAGAGGGCCTCGGCGCGGGTCGCGCGACCGCGGCCGCCGCGCGGGCACGCGACCCGCCCCCCGCGCGCCCCCAGCGCGGCCGCCGGCGGACGAGGGTGGAAACAGAAACGCCAACGAAAGAGAGAAAGCAAAGCGAGCGCAGCGGTGTAAAGGACGCCGGGCGGCGCCGGCAGCATGCTAAGCGGGCGAACGAGCACATGCGCGCCGGCTCGCGCCGACCCTGGTTACCTTGAAGATTAGATTGCTTTTCGTGTCACCCTTCTTTTTTGCAACGTCGGAGCCGAGACGTCCCCTCCGTTCCGTGCGCTTTTTTTGAAGATTCTGCAAGATCTAGAAAACAAGCGAGAAACACGAGATAGTAGGAAGAGAGCCAGGCGCGCCCGCCGAGAGCGCGGGCGGGGTCGGCAGACGGAGGTCATCGCGGGGGTGCGGGGCGGGGCGGGGCGGGGCGCGTGCGGGCACACAGGATGCACTAACACCGACACGAGCGAGTCCGGGCTAGGCCCCTACGCTAGCGCTAGGGATGCGCGCGACGCATGCGGCGGCACCTGCGAGGCGAGGTCGCGCGAGCCCGCGCCGTCGTCGCCCGGCTCGTCCCGGGGCTGCGGAGCGGGGCTCATCTGCACACAACACCGTCACTGCGAGGTCGCCACCACCACCCTCCCCGTACTCCACTTCTCACTGACTCTCCGCATCTTACCCGCCCGCCCGCATTACATGAGTACGTTTGTGGGTCGGGAATCTAGGTACAGCGCGCCTATCTAACAAGCCTACTTTTGAAAAATTTATCTTATGTCAATTTAATTGTTGGCATTGTAATTTTGATATTTCCAGATATTGTAGGCGTCGTCTAGTAGGTGCATCTTCATTCGATTTAAGTGCTCTTGTATCACAGTATGGCTTAAAGTATAGTCTTCATGTGCATGTAAATAGATTTGAATTCAATGGTTTTGGGCATAAATAGCTACATTGATTCAAAATCCATTTTCTTATTTGCTCGATGTAATATATCGATGTCCGTGCTTCATTTCTAAAGGCTTTCCAGAAAAGCGGCAACTCAATATGAACGTTCTGGCAAATCAAAGTTTACTTCGGCGAGTGGGGACGGTTCGGGTCGGCGGACGTGACTACCGCGGCGCGGGCGCAGAGAAAGAGAGATAGATATAGATATCACGAGTGAGAGCGTGCTCAGGCAGAAATAAGCTTGCAGAGAAGCAGTAGAGAAGTGCAGAGCGGGACGTGGGGCTCATACAGTGGGGGTGGGACAATGGTATAATACAGGATTACAACAAAACTCCATTTAGATATCACCAGGGGCACTACACTCTATTACAGGTTCACATTATTTAAAGAGACAACATTTAGTATCAAATTTATATACAGACAGTTTTAGAAACCAATCGAAGGAGAAAACTTCACACAATTTTAAAATACACTTCAATTTATCATTACTAAATCCAATGTTTAGTTTCATTTTAGTAGCGTGTTATCACCTTGTATTAGTTGATGTGAGCGTAATGTGGTTAGGGCAGTGTTAGTGGTTAGGTTAGTATATACTTAGTTTAAATGCAATGGTTAGAAGAGATGACGGCTTACATATACTTCCTCCCATTGCGACACGTATCGGACCAACCGGGACAGTCGCAGCAGCCGCACCAGCGACAGCAGCTTGGCTAGCCGCAGTATCCGCAACGCACGTCCAGCATGCAGAATTTGAAAACTCTCACTAAAATCCTGTCAACATAGTTATACATCTACTTTATAAGCGACCCTGAGCTGTGATACTCTACTGGTCCTCTACCTCCGAGCCAGTAGAGCATCGGGTGACCGCTATATTTTATACAATCGAAGTGTATAAAACATGCTCATGTTGATAGTCAAATATTAGTCTAAACGAAAGTGCGTAAGCGTTACATTTGTACATGTTGTAGGTATTTGCTTTACGGGCAAATAACTTCCCTGTTAGTAAGCTTCTCTGTAGAAAGTTAAAAATGCTTGTCATTGCAATTGTTCTAGCCTATAAAGCTTCCTGTCAAGGCTTCTAAAATATTTTTTATTGGTTGAACATTTCACTTATTTAAGTGATAATTCCCTGATTTATCACAAAAGATAAAAAAAATGTTACAATTTGGTCGTGTTGCATATTACAATATAAAGGAGGTAGCATTAAAATAAAAGTTACAATACACTAATATGCAAAAATTATTGAAATCAAAATTAAAATCAATAAGCGAAGGAACGTGAGTCGACAAAAATAAATTAAGTAATTCATGCACCAAGACAAAAGATAAGATGCATGAAACATTAGAATAAAGGTGAAATATAGACGTAAACCAATCCTGAGTTGCAAATCGGATTGGATTTATCTATGCAAGAAGAAATTTGAGCAAGGGTGCAAACGAGAATTTTGAGAAAAATTGTGCACAAAGTAGAAGTGTGCTGAAGAGCCATTCATTCGGATTCAGTATCCCATACGACCTAATTGTTTCCTAAAGATTCAAGACAGCTATCAGAGCGAAGATAGAGATAATGGTAAATTTAGATTCATATGGGCTACGAATGTTAATAGTGCAGATAGTGAAAAAGAAATTGTAAAATATAATTTAAATAAAATTGAGGGTGATGAAAGGTGTTCCAATCAAACCTTAACATAGTTTCAAAAAAACCCGACATTTTAAAATACGACATTTTGAACTGAACACGATGACGCGTAGAATGTTCACGTGGCAGTAGAATTAAATCACAATGAGAAAACGAAAAAAATAATCAAACAATAAAATTTTTGCTATTAAATAAATAAACACCCAAGCTGAAACAGAATATCAACAACATAAAAGACAGATTAAAACTATAGTAATAGAACACGGCCAAATTGCAACGTACGTTTACCTGATTGAAGATCAAGAATATATAATCTAGTGGTATACTAGAGATGAGGTCCAGGAAGAACCATGTCCTCAAATAATGTTTTGCTATTAACTTTGGATCTAATATCACTTGTTCTGCGTTGTCTTGCTGCATTATTCCTGAAAATAATGAAAAAGCTCATTTAAATATTTGAGGCTACATTAGTAAATAGATTAAGACTTATATATATGGCTTGATTAACCGACATAGTCGAGCACGGACTACATTGCTAAAGTAAATAAGAATATAGAATTCTTGCCCCATGTTGTTAGCCTTACCCTACTTCACTATATATACATATTCCTAGATAATCACTTATTCTATATACCTAATCAATATATGGTGTAAAATATTTGAATTTCTTACTTAGATATCAGGAATCTAGTCTTACCTGTTCTAAAATTAACAACGATATCAATTAGAAATATAGTATCAGAAAGACAGTTAAAGGCTATCCATCGCGTGCTGAGGTCGTCGTTGAAAAAGGAGATGGCAACGGGTAGGATGATCAGGTTGGCCACTAGCAGCAGTAACATGCAGAGGTCCCAGTAGAACCTGGTGACAAACAAAAAAAACTTTGTATATTTGCTTACTACAATTACATTTCTCGGTTACACGATCAAGCTAGAAAATATATATGGGTCTTTCTGTTGCACTTATCAAATGATTATCATTCGACAGTAGGCAAATAAAGCAGTTATTTATTTCGAACCACTGCATGGCTTAAGCTTTTCATTCGTCGGAAAATCTGAGTTCTTCTGAAATCTACTTTTTGCGACTTGGCCGCTCTACCTACTCGTACAGCAAGACTTGCCGCTGTGTTATAGAATGAGGTGAAGTGAATGGCAGTAATTTCCCACAATAAGCCAGAAAAATTTCCACAATAACTCCCCTTTCGTCATGATGTCGCTGCGGGCGTCGAGCTTTCGAGAAGCTTTCGTAAAAGGACTTTTGTGTAGGAATTCAGTCGATCGTTTTGAAGTGCGGACTCTTTAGATTGATGAGGTCTGTAGAAGGTCATGCAGCTCATTATTTAAAGTACAGTACAATAATAGGATTTTCAATTGATTGATTACAATTTTTATTTCATTTTCGTTTTCCAGGAGGTTAAAATTCCACAAGTACCTAATTGAAAATATGTGACACACAATTGTTTCTTATGGAATCTTATTGTGGGGTTGCTGCCGACATTGATACCATCTTTATTTACAAGTATCAAAATCTTTTGTGGGGAACTGTGTTCGCTTCTACAATAAAATACCCGAAAATATTGCTGTCACTCAGATAATAGGCACATTTAAATCTATATATATATATAAAAGGAGAATCTGACTGACTGACTGACTGACTGACTGACTGACTGACTGACTGACTGACATATCAACGCAGGGCCTAAACTATAAGGGTTAGAAACACAGAACAGACCTCCTTTATCTGTTCTGTGGTTAGAAACTTGAAATTTTGCACAGGGGTTCCTTTTTTACGTCGTTAATGGGTCTAATTCTACGCGAGCGTCCTCTAGTCTTATATAAATTATAATACCTCCGTAATAAATTTTACTTTATAACGAATGGCTACTTAAACGATAACAAAGCTAGTATCTCCAGCTCCACTTTAAGTATATTGTACCTTGATCATATTATTAAATTGTAAATTTTTAAAAGAGAACTACCGGGTTTCTTGTGTACTTCTCGGTAGCGGTCTGTAAAATATTTTTCGTTATAATTCCAATGTTATGGTTTAATTTGGAGTCGTAAAACTGTTATAAAAAGAGTCCGTCATAAAAGTATTTAAGGAGGACTTCATAAATCTGTGATATAGGCGTTTGAACTGTCTCCAATCTGTAATATTGGGTAGTTTTACTGCTCATGATTTACTGCTGTATAGGCGTTAAATTGTTAGGCATAAAATAAATTTAACAAATGCTGGTCTTCAGTTGATATTGATTAGGTTCGGGTAAAATATTTCAAGTCACTCAACGCGCTATGGAGAGAACTATGCTTGGTATTTTGCTACGAGACCGAATCAGGAATGATGATATCCGTAGGCGAACAAAGCTCACCGCC
>DWTT01001305.1:0-12045 GCA_018250895.1 Carterocephalus mandan | reverse complement strand
TAATATTAAATTAATAAAACTAGTAATTAAAGTAGGTAGATAATGATGCTTTCTAATTGGCATTGCGTAACATATGTTTAGAATCAATCACACATATTGATTTAAAAAAAAATTAAAGTGGATAGTTATTTGAAGCTAATAAATACTGTAGTGCCAAGTAAGGTTACTTCTGAAACAGTTTTTTTATTCAAATAAATCTTCTTACTTACTGCTTATGCGGGCACGCATTAGCTGGCGGCTAAAACACATAAACAACATTTAATCACACGAGACCGTGCGTGTAGTTTTTATTGTGCCATCCGCTTCCTTCCTGATGCGCTGCCTCGCCCCATCCTGCACTCGACCGTTAATATCAGACTTGTTTACGACTTATGAAACGTTACAAGCCTTGCTGTGTAGACCATTAGTTAGTTATCATTAGTATCAAAGTAGTGTCGCGTTTTTGTTTAAAGATTAGTTTACCACTTCGGGTATAAACGGAGGTTGGCTCGTAGCTGGTCTTTGGCTGCCTAGGGCAGTTCGGTCAGCTGAATGTCCGGAATTAAAAAAAAACAATCAAAATACCGCATACCCTATTCATATTATTGCTTAATAATGGGATCATTACGGTTGCGCCTGCTTACGCTTTTTACAGACATATGGTCCAAGAAACTCATATCAAGTCGTTTCCAAATTCGTGAGCTTATAACGTGATTTTTTAAGATCGTTTTCAATATTTTTCCCTGTATCCAATATTTAATAATCATAGGTATTTTATTCCCTTGCCACATCATACATGTTCAAAACGCGTAACTCGGACTTAAAGTTGTGTATTTGTGTAGTACATCCTCACCTTTATCACGATGACAACACAAAGATCCCGTTCACCATTATTATTCTAGCCTCTGTTCTTTGTTCTCTGTCGTAATATTGTTTTTCCTGTATGTAGCTATGTTCTAATTAAAAAGTTATATTCACTTGGAACGTTCTTGCTGTTAAGAAGCTGCAAATATAATAAACATCTGCATTGTAGACAGTGTAAGATAGTTTTTTTAGTGAAATGTCTTCACTTAACTAAATTATTATCATTCAGCCAGACGACGTGCTATGAAGAATAAAAACGTCTGCTTAGTTTTTTCTTTCTCGTCGCAATGCTTTGCATTGTACATAATCATGTTTGCTGAAGTTTACTACCTTTACCCACAATTATTTTTTATTCTGAAAAAGTCATGCTTTTTCATTAATATTAAACAAGGTATTGCATGTCTTAAATTGTACATAATATTACTGGCTACAATATGTTAACAGAGTATATAGCTTACTAATATGATAATAGATAACTTATTAATAGATCATATCTTCACTTGAAGATACTGCATTTGAACCTGTTGAAAAATGTTTACCGGGCGAAAATAAAATAAACATATTACAGTAACCTATATCCATTTGTAAATCGACAGCAATCTGCTTTGATTCCGTACAATACACATCCACACACGTATAAATAATAAGCCCTCGCACTGGGCACATAAACGATACCCAACCAATTGGACTGAAACGAATTGGCTCGCCCTCAATTTGACTTCGTACTACAACCCGCTTCCGTTGCATTTTATTTTACAATTTTTACCCGCATGATTGGATTTTAAATTTTTCATAACACTTGCATTTTAAAAGAATTTTTACGTTAATCTATTACATAAAGGAGTACGGTGACGCTCGGTAACACCATTTATTCTTCGTGACCTAAAAGGCTTCCAAAGTTTCGCAAGTGCGCGCCACCGCGTTGGGATTCCAAGTTTATAAAACGGGAATTATCTGTAGTTCAGCTGTGGTTTAGGTGAAGCATGTCATTTATGCGTAATCTTAGCGCGATTAAGATGCTTTCTTCAAAAATGTATCGGTATTTAACTAAATAATTATTTTTTAGTTAAATACCGATTTTAAAATTTGATAATATCATGTTGTTTTCTGTTGGATGTTACTCCACTTGTGAATATAGAAAATATTCACAAGTTCATTAATTGCCCATACATTTTGCTCTTAAATTTTTATAACTTGGATAGTTAACAGTCAATGTGATACTTTTGTGAAATCGTTAGGTCAAACTAGCATATAAATAAGTTTTGATATCAAACTCGTGCTACTCGTTCCGTGTCCTTGTTCAAAGTCTTTAAGCTCTGGTGATAAACATGCTTATTTTATGTTGGTCCAAAGAGTCCCTTAAAACGTGGGGTAGATTGTCGTATTACATGAATGTCGCGAACCGTGTCGTCTTGTATATTCTGTTCGTATAGAAATGTATGTTTTATAAGATAACGCTTACAATATTGTTAAAGGCTTGATTTTGGACAAATCATTACTGTTATAGATAAGCTTAGCCGTTAAACATTCACATTCACTCATTCATTTTATCGTTTGTCTCTTCCAAATTAAAACTAAGACCTGTCTTGACAGATCAATATACAATAGTTCTGATAGATGATAAATTTTATAAGGATTTGGAGGAAGTTTGAATGCCCTATGATTTAAAAAAAGTGTCACGAAGTGAAACTGAAAACAGAAACACCATGTATGCGACAAGCCTTACCTACTCGTATTTATATGTCTTTCATGGTAGAATTTTACGTCGTCGGCGGGGTTCTCCGCTAAACCTCGTGAAAGCTCGTGATGCGTTGTGGACCATTTTGTTATCGTGTTTTGTTTACGATGTCTTACAGAAGCTTGGTTAACAAGGAATTCAATCTTTTCATCATAATTGAAAACTCTGGTTAGTTTACTTTTTTGGCATTGTAAGTAGGTATATTTAAGTACATATATTGTTTGCCTTCTGTACTTCTCATTTAATAACTTTTTAAAGTAAATTGCGGGATTTTGAATGCGATTTTGCTGTTCATTACAATATTAATTGGTCATAATGCCAATACAAATAATTATTGAGCTGTTAGAATGTTTTAAGTCCCATAAGTTTTATTTTAATAGGGACATAAGTTAATTTTGGCTGTCTGCCAGGATGTATATAATTAAATAATGGGCTGGTAATAAAATATTATTTCTGAGACATTAATACGTCCGTCTTCAGCGTCTTCATTAATAATATTCTTGACAATAGATGTTCGTGACAGTATCAAAGTCTCGATATATCATTTTGTGTAGCTTACATCTCAAATATTAATAGTATTCACATACTAAAGGACTTTTGAATTCAGGAACCGAAGAAGGTCAGGAAACCTTTTACTGTTTTTACGCCAGTTCATCACTTCGATCCATCGTTCCTTTGACGAGGAGAGAAGGACAAAGTTACAAACACATTTTCTCATTTAAATATTGGTAAAGATTTGGTGTGACTCGAAATACTCCATTCTATTAGAAGACATAATTTATCTATTATGGTCGCCGTGTAGATGTTATGCGGCGCCAAGACGTCTGACAGCGTCTAAGCTCGGTTATACTTTATGTCGGCAATGCTTCCGACTTGATGATAAGTTAGTCGGAGCGTTATGTATAAAAATAATTAAAGAAAATGGAAGAAAGTAAAATTTCAGTTGCATACGTGCAGACATTAGGTAGTTAGGTACAGTGTTTTTAAAATACATTTACTTGCTCGTGTCCTTAAACAAACACAATTATGTTAATGTTTGACGCTGTCAGAATTTTTTTATTGCAATATGCAATCATAATCATTATAATCAATTTCGTCCGAGTAATCAATTTTCATTGATTACATACGAGTAGACTTAGGCAGTAAAAATGAACGGATACCTATTTGAAAGATTGTGCAATCAAAATTACACTTCAATGTAAGCATATACTCGTAGTTTCCCAATTCTGTTTGTTACATTTTCTCGAAGATTTTTGTTTGTTTGTCTCATAGTTTACGTACGAATAATTTATTAATTATTCGTAGCATGCCAGACCAGACGGTCTATTGACCGTCTGGTCTGGCATGCTGCTCCATAAAATAAGCGACCATCGCTTGTGGTTGTGGTTTGGAAACAATAGTATCGATTGTATCCCAGCGTCTAGAGACTACTTAGATATATAAAATGTGTACCAATTTACTATCTCATGAATCTATGCCTGGACATTGGCATAATAAAAATAAATTACTAAGTGAGGAATTTCCTTACAAAGATTAAAATTAAAATATTCAATCTAAATAGTTTGACACATTTATCACCCACTAAATTCTTGCTGCATTTAGATTAGGCGTTATTTTCAAAACTTAATTCATCAACCTAATGATAGCATATAAGTTTGTGATCATACATTAGCATTACACATAAGTTTTCAACATAGATTCTAACCCTATTGCCCTATTCAACACATCATCGCATATAAGTTTGTGATCATAGCATTACACATAAGTTTTCAACATAGATTCTAACCCTATTCAACACATCATGCGTCATAGTAATGCAAACAGAGATGGCACAGCGTTATGGCCTTCAGACCAATTCTCAAATTTCTCATGCTAATCGGTGGGCGTAATAGCTTGACGTCGTAAACCACATACAATTTAATCCAAAGCATGTGCGTGGTTTTGGTTTGATCCTGCGACAGGCTGAACAAATGTTAAATATGTGACAATACATGATAAATATGTGACAATATTCATTTGTTATTGTATTTATCATGCATTGACATGACATACAAAATTCGATAAACTGGTAGGAATTTGATGGCGTTGCTTGAATTATTTTATTTCGTTAGTCTGTAGTATAGGTATAGACTTTAAATACATAGAAACCACTACACCGATTTTAAAACGGTTTAGATAAGAGCGTTTTATAGGCTAAATGTTTTTTAAATATTGCGAATAAATCTCCCGCAAATCTTATGAATTTTAATGTTCGGCTCCCGTCATACTCGTAGGATGCGTAAACGAACCGGGAACCCATTGATTGCAATATCCGCAGTGCACAGTTAATATTTCCCTTTGCCCTGTTAATATTTGCTTTTGTACTGGGTGAAGATACAATACTGGCATCATTTAGTTGTTTACTTTCCTCTAAATAATTGCTTTATTTACGAGCAAATAATACGAGCAATAGATCAAATAACTGGTTCGTTTGATTAATTCATTTGTTCTGCGTTTGTAGTCGCATATACTATGCGAATGTAGGTAGTTACGAGTACTTATTAATTCAGAGTGTTATAAATATGTGCTATCCTGGTGCCAAATTTCAGTATATAATGATTATAGACAAGATAGCCTGTGGTTACTATAGTGAAAATTCTACTATATTAATAATGATAAGAAACCATTTTAAAGTTGACCGCACTGATATACAGATATGCTTTAAATGCTAATTTAAGTTACGATTTTAAAACATAAATTATAGACACGGAATCGGCTAAAGTTACAGTTCTCTCTATACTAATCCGTACCAAAGCTTCTACCTACCTTCCTCAGCAAATCTAGGCTAGACATTGAAATAACGATTATTTGTTAAGTAGTACAAATAATTGCTCGACAGCACGCTGAAAAAAACATTTTCCCAACGAAACAGATAAATCTATTTAAATGAAATTTTCAATAATATATATCTATACCGCTCGTTTACCGTAGAATTAAATGAATCGCGACTGAAATGAAACTGTAAATGAATCGGGTCAATTACAAATATTGACTGACGCATTGTCGTGACCGGCGCGTCGAGGGAAATGCAAACAGCAATTAAAGCAAAGACCGCGCTGCCGCGATCAGAAATAGCAGCATTACGAATGTACATAGCCCTACTCCATATTTACCTCGTATGCGTTTTCTTATGCTTAGGGCAAACTCCGCGAACTGGGCCGCGAATTTGGGTAGTCGTATGAAACATTTCGTAATATCCGACGGATAACTTTTAAAAAAAAGTTATCCGTCATATCTGATCGAAGGTCATATCCCATGGTTACATCCGAAATGCTAGATTGTAATGACATACACTTTTGATTTCGATCATTACATAGGGAGAAACTTATTGAACTCGATTTTTTCAACATCATATTTAAAACCAAAATTTTTAAAAATTGCAAAAAAAAATTAAAAAATGTAAAATTGCAACTCTGTATCCTAGGTAGGTAGTTCAAATTCATCATGCAAGATTTAAGTTAATAACTTGCGAATTTTACTTCTGCCAGCTTGTTAAAATGTTCTTAGTAAGTTACTATGTTCTTGGTATAGATACGATTCGTTTGTCTATTCCAGGTTGATTGTCCCTTCATAGTATGCATGACTTACGCTTTCCACACGCCGGACAAACTCTGCTTCATCCTTGATCTGATGAACGGGGGCGACCTTCATTACCACCTTTCCCAGCATGGCGTCTTCAACGAGGCCGAGATGAAGTTCTACGCTGCTGAAGTCATATTAGGTAAGAGGAACTAAGGTACTATTAAACTACTAAGTTGATCAATCAATTGTTTATTTCATTAGATATCGTTCGTCAGAGCTGGTCAGATTAAACAAACAAGTATTTATGACCTGATAATCCTATGAGTTGCACAGTTAATCATAATATTGAGAATTCAATTCATTTAAGTTTATTTCGATATAATAATACGCATTATGATATATAAATGATTCAAGAGATAATACTACTGATACCGATTGAATTGTGTTGTGAACGTATACGAACCTGATTCATAATCAACGCTTGGATATCGATAGGCCCCCATAAATACAATATTCGAGCAAGTTGTTTGGTGTAGTCGATACATTTTTGCATTACTCCGCTTGAACATCGGTATTAATGAAAAATAATCATTCAAATGTGGATCGACATGAAAACAAATTTAATGTTACTTCTCATGCGTCATTTCTAATGCCTTCAAGGAACTTTTGCTATATCGTAAGCATTCGAAGAAAATTGAACCATGCGTAGGGTCGTGACATGACTGCGCAATAAACTTAGTAGATGACGTCTGACCCTTTAAATATTTAATACACAGGTATATTAATATTGTTATTACTGTGGATAGGAATGGAGTAGTAATAATAATAAAAATATATTGGATTTAACAATGTTGTCTTTAAGCAAGATACACTGAAGGTTAACAAGACGTGATCACAATTAAATTAGACTGGTAATTGTGTAGTGTGGGAAAGGAGACCATCGATTTGATATGACTTCACGCACTTGCAAGCCTTGAAACACCTTATTTTAAAATGCTTTTCATAGTTACTACTTAGATACAATCATTCTTTTTGCTGATAATAAAGTAAAGTAGGAAGATAATTCTAAAGTCTCGTCTTTGTCGAATAGTTAGTCCACATCGATTGCTGGCGAAACTGAGAAACGTGGCCAAATTTTTAAAGACTGAAAATAATTTAGAAAATGTAGACAATTATTTAAAAGGCGCTCTAATTTAATAAGAAGTTCTTCGGTAATACATCTACATAATTAATTAATGGCAGCAAAAGGGTGTTGACAAGCATGAGTTTAGTATGATATGATATGGTATGATTATTCTACTATCAATCTATAAGCAATTTAAACGGAAGTTTTAGTTAAAACTTATTTGAGAGGCGACTCAATTGGTAATTGTATACAAGCGAGTTACTGACCTAAACATAACGCCTAACATTTTTGTCAAAGGTAATCAATATTTTGAAGTCTTAGCCATGTCATAAATTTAATGTGTTTTAAAATGCATAATAATATTCATGGTTATGGGACAGTCGGGACGTAGGAATGCATAAAATAAATTGTATAATATTGCAATAATATAGGTGCGAATATGACGGTGTATACATTTCATCCATAGGATTGGAGCACATGCACAAACGACATATAGTCTACAGAGACCTGAAGCCAGCCAACATTCTGCTCGACGAACACGGCCACGTACGAATATCTGATTTGGGCTTGGCTTGCGACTTCTCCAAGAAGAAACCACATGCCAGTGTGTGAGTATAAATTTTTCTTGTTTATTGATTATTATTAACTTACAGGCCACAGGCGCTAACGGTCGCATTATGGCATTCGCCATTTTATTCTTTCATTAAATATATACTGTATATAAATAATATTTTCTACGAGGTGGGAAAAATCTTCCATGTGTTCACAAAATATTTTAGACACCCAGCATAACACTAACGTAGATAATTAGTGTATGAAAACTGTCTGAGCCAGTATATGTTAGCTCCGTTCGTGGTGTGATATTGTAAGCTGCGCTTCAAATACTGGATTTTTAAGAGAAACTTCTTGTATATGCAACGAAAAACTAAGTTTTGCATCATAATCCAGTATTCATAGGGTTGATCCAATGAATACAGTAATTGAACCGCGGGATAAATCACTGAGGCGAAACGTCGCATCGGTAACGACGTGGATACTTACTATGCAATGAATTGTAATGGATGCTACCATTTCTCTTCATGTTTTAAGAATCGAAAGATGGTTATCATTTCATTCATAGAGAGGAATTAATTATGATTCCATTCTTATCGTTATTTTATGCTGGTAATATTGATGACACGAAACAATGAGTGGAAATGACGCGAGTGCGCTAAATACAACCATAAAACCTAGATACTTTTATGTTTACAACTTTCAGCATGACCTCGTAAATCCTCTACACGAGCATTCGGTCGGTAACGAACTACTGTCGCGTAGGTTACTTTGACATCTCTGTTTTTTTAATTTTGTTAGATTAAATTACCTACTAATAATATAATCCTACTTATAATATAACTAAGAGTTTTTTTTTAGGATGAGTTGTTGTCACCTGTTGAAAAATACTTAAACTTTTAACCTTATTAATAAATTGCTTACTTAAATGTTTACATAAAATGTCCTCTGATATCTGCCATGGCTTCTCCTCTTTAGTCGCGAGATTCGTCGTCGTCGATTCGTTAATAAATGATTGTAACAGTGGGACTGAGAATCGCATCGCACTGCACCGCGCCGCGCCGCGACTGGAGTGTGTAGTCCTCCACACAGTACCCAGTTCACCTGGGTAGTTTCATCTTAGTTGTTCAAGTGCCAGAGGTCCAATAAAAACATTATGAATTTTATATAACGACAAACTACAAATAATTCTTATTCATATTTTTATGTAAGAAAAAGAAGAAGAAGAAGATATTTTTATGTAAACAATACTATAAGGTAGACTGTTGGCAAATACCCGGTGAGGTAGACCCTCTTAAATGGTCATTTATTTCAGCGGCACTCATGGCTACATGGCCCCCGAAGTGCTCTCCAAAGGCACCGGCTACGACTCGTCAGCCGACTGGTTCAGCTTCGGCTGCATGCTGTACAAGCTGCTGAAGGGACACTCGCCCTTCCGCCAGCACAAGACCAAGGACAAGCACGAAATCGATAGAATGACGCTCACTATGGTAATTACTAACACAAGGAGGGAAGAGAGTATGGCTAAGGAAGGAGGAACGCTTTCTTCCCTTCTTCATTACTAACATTCGTGAACGTGCACTATGGTACATATAAATATACGTGTTTAGATAAATAGGTGTTTCTAAAAAATACAATTCTTCGAGCTATTCCATTACGAGCATAGATCAAAAAAAGTTTACCTGAATGGAAATTTTATAGTGTCTGGTTTTGATTGTAATATAAAGTAAATAATTAATTGTCGAGATGAAGAAATGAACATGCAACATACAACATACAACGGTTTCCACTTCCCTCGGACCTCGATAGTACGCAGACGCGTCCCAACGTGCTGCTTAGACTAAGACACAAATAGTGGAACAACGTTATTTGATTGAAACTATCTGTTATTCAATACTGCAATAGTATACATTTACATACTAATAAATTGGTCGACGCCAGCGACGTTTTTTGGTGGCATTATTTCGGTTGTATATGCAAATTTGTTGAGTGTTTCTCACTTGAAATTCCCAGTAGTAGCTTCTAGCTAGCGGAGTCTAGATTTGTGTCCAGTGTATAACAATTATTTCAACACCTATTCATATTGTATCTCAATATAAAATATCCCTTTGGAAAAATAAAAGGGTTATATTATGTCAAGTCCACCTCGATTGAAAAATTGCACTAGATCAACCGGACTTTAAACAAACCTAATGTCACCAAAAGCAATTCGCTGTCAGTCAGATAACTTTGCGGCATAATGCAAAGGCGTGCGTCGAGGGCGGAATCACGTCTTCAATAGAAATACAACACGTTTCAGAACGTGGAGCTGCCGGAGTCGTTCAGCCCCAGCCTCAAGAGTCTGCTTGAGGGGCTGCTGCAGCGCGACATCAACAAGCGGCTCGGTTGCAAAGGCAGAGGGTATGTTTCCAATTCAAGACATTTGTGATGATGACGATCTTAAGAACTTGTCCTTCTAAACGCTTGAAATGATTGCGTTATTGACTATGCGTTTGTACTTAGCGATATAGTGGTTAAATACACGCTTACGTCAGTGGTAAAAAAGCAAAATTACATTTGCAGGGCGGACGAGGTGAAGGAGCACGTGTTCTTCGCGGGCATCGACTGGCAGCAGGTGTACCACCAGAAGTACACGCCGCCGCTGATCCCGCCGCGCGGGGAGGTCAACGCGGCCGACGCCTTCGACATCGGCAGCTTCGACGAGGAGGACACCAAGGGGATCAAGGTGACACTGTTACGTACGACACGAATAAACACATGACTAAACAACTAAACAACTGACCGGCTCCTACTACCTCCGGGTCTACCCCCTGGGGCAATTGCCCGGATAGAGGGGATCTCCCCTAACTCCGGATTCAACGCAAAAGCGCCCACAGCGCCGCGGAATAGGAGGAAAGGTCTGTCTATCTTTGCTGACCACAGTACCATGTTTTAGGCGATCCATGATCTCTGATGAGCTGTTTGATGGATTAATGGAAGGAATCACAAATTTTATATGAGGAAAAACATGTAGGAAAAACACATGAGGTAAAACATGTAGGAAAACATATTAATTATAAAGACTACTTTACCAGATTGTGGAGAAAAAAGAAACACGGGGTTAGGTCACCTGACACATCTCACTATATTTTTTTATAGAACATGAATTTTACTGTACGGTTATCTATGTATGTACCTAATGTTACTCGTAGTTAGGTTATCCTTAATTAGAAACGATATTTGGTGTTTTTGTAATTTGTTAATCGTACCCAATCAGCTCAATAGTCCAATACTTGTCCGTCCATCTGTCTGTTTGTCAGTCAGTTGATAACTATCGTTTGTGACGCTCTCAGTTGACGGAGACTGACCAGATGCAATACAAGGACTTCCCGCTGGTGATCTCCGAGCGCTGGCAGTCGGAGGTGGCGGAGACCGTGTTCGAGACCATCAACCAGGAGGCCGATAAAATGGAGATGAAAAAAAAATCTAAGCAGAAGCAGAAGTTCGACGCTGATGAGAAGGGTGAGTTCACTATTCACTACATAGGCCTTACGAAAAAAGTTATGCGTATGCTTGATTTGTCCAAAAGGGTCAAGATCCATCCATTAATATTATTATATTAAAAATTTATTTGTCTTCTATTTCAGTATTGTTTTACATCATAAAAATGAATTTGTTTTTCTAGAATCGGACTGCATTCTTCACGGCTACATAAAGAAGCTCGGCGGTCCGTTCGCAAGCGCTTGGCAGACGCGCTACGCCAAGCTGTACCCGAACCGGCTGGAGCTGCATTTGGAGAACAGCGCCAAGCCGGAGATGATACTGCTGGACAGCGTGGAGGAGGTGTCCTCGGACTTGGTGTCCGTCAAGGGCGAGCAGTGCATCGTGCTGCGGACCAGGAACGATACCAAGATCGTCCTCACTAACACTGTGAGCTGGCTCTACTTTTGACTTGACTTATATTTTTGCGATCAAAATGCAATTCCTAATAGTATTTTGAGTGATTGTACTTTCGGACTTACGCAGCGACGCTTTGCCTTTTATCCATAGATAAATTTTATTTTCTGTGAAATTGTAACGGTTCCATGGCCGTTTAAGACTTAAGCTTTTTAGCCGACCCAACACATTGACTGACTTTACCGAAATTCCCAGGACGAAATCGGCCTCAAGGAGTGGGCGCTGTCGCTGCGCTCCGCCCACAAGTGCTCGCAGGAGCTGCTCGCCTCCATGGCCAAGAAGGCGGGCA